>NIUQ01000419.1:0-51088 GCA_002796945.1 Plectus sambesii
TGTATCGTTATACAGCGCAGTTCATTATTTTTGCAGATACCGATGATATTTTACTTCCAAAAATTGCTCAAAGTTATTTCGCAGAGTTTACACAACTGTATAATAGGTGGCCAGATGCAAGTGCTTTTCTCTATAATCGTAAACATGTTGCTCCTTATCTTGACAGCATTGGAAAACCCATATCACATTTGAATATTAAAGATTTGCTACAAAATAGCCGAGATTATGATTGTTTTGAAACAGCGTTAACAAAATATGTGGCAATACCAAAACGGATTTTGGGTGGATATACACATCACCCTGGAACAAAAGATGGAAATTACACTGACTATACTGTCAAATGTAAACAAAACGCATTCTTGCATTTTCGCGGATGGCAGCAACCACTTCTAAATACAAGTAGGTATTTTTATTAAAAATGCAAAATTCTCTAATTACGAAGCAGCACTTATGCATTGTTAAGTTTTTTTAGATACATAGGAGGTTATTTTGGAGGGAAACTGTGATAAAAACTTTTTTGAAATTCGGCAATTCGAATACGCCGATTTTCACTGTGCATTTTTTTTTGAGACTCAAGCTCTATAAAAAGTTATAACCCCCATATGATTTTCTCAGTTCATGTGGATTCGATCTGGATTCGACCTAGTCTCGTTTACTGAATTCTTTATTGCAAGATCATATGCAATGATGCGAAGCACGTGCGTTGGCAATAACTGGATACTAGCGGAGAGCGCTGCGCTGTTCGCTTGAATTTTCGCATGTTACTCCTGCGAGAGTGCGTCGCCCTTACCGCTCAGCTGTGCGTAAATGGGAACCTGCCTTTGGTTCCTAGTCTGTACTATCTAATCGTAAATTTATAAATAGGACATTATATGCTGCTATAATCGTTGGAAGCTGCTTCGGCGGGAGTTATAAAAAACCGGATTTCGTAAAAGCATTTATTTTGCACAAACCCTGGGAAAGTTCTCGAATAGTCTAGAATGTTCATAAAACTTTTCATTGTGATGTCATCAAACTTTCTACAGAGTGTTTCATAAGTCTAGTTCCATCTTCACTTTTGAATAACTTGGCCCAAACGAAATCTAATGAGCTGAAATCTTGCATAAATAATCTACAAATATTGCGATTTTGTATGAAAAAACTATTAATAAATTTGGTCACCGTATTGTTGAGATACCGTATTTTTTCTAATAGTACGACATGTCGTACTATATTTCGATTATTTCATCTCCGCAGGTAGATGGCTTGGTATTGCAATCCGTTCGCATGTCTATCAGCCTTCACATATTCGATAGTAACCCTGCGCTTGCGTATTTTATGTCTCGTTAGGCTCCCCCTTTGACAAGGGCTATGCTTATCTAGGATCAAAGAAGACGGACAATCTCTTTCGCTCTTTTTGTACCCCTGAGCCCTCCTAGTTTGGGTGCCCTTACTCCTGAATAGAATTGACCATTTAACTACGCAAACCTTGATCACCCTTTTTATGGTCTAATCTACAGGGTGAGTCAGAAGGGCTATCCGTAGGCTCAGGTCACCTCTCGGACTTAGAAAATTTTTCGCGTTTTTCGCCGCTCTATAGAGGAGAGCGGCTCTCACACGCGGCGAGTCGTAAATCTGACCTGTCAGTACGCGCTCTCTCGGGTGGCAAGTTGACCTAATGGTATTGTGTCGGCTATCGAGCCTCTATCGCGCCGCAAATGACGTAATGTATCAACAAGTATGTACACGGGGCAAACGAAGGCGTACAGTGAATATTTACAGAGGATATGTGCGACTGATCAAATTCAAAAAATTCATAAAAATGCGTGGATCGGTCTTGGTCTTGTGTTGGTTGCCACCGGTGATGGGCACGCGTTGCAGGCTTTTCCACCAAAGCTCAGCCAGATGGTATCGTAATGCTTTCCCAACTCTGCGCTTCGTGCGTACAATCTTGTGTTGAAGTCGGCTCCACGCCGCCTCGATCGCATTCGTGTTGACGCCACTCACAGGGTCAGTAAAATGCTCGCTTTGGTTGATGGTGAGATGGATATATTGCTCAGGAAGCTGAGCAATACGAACGTACGATCTCCAACAGTCTGACCATATCTGACTACTGGGCGCGATGTGGTTTTGGATTAAGTCGAGCAGCGTTGCGGCGGTTCGATCACGCACTGCGAAAAAACGCGTTTCGTTTGGAATTCCCTGAATAAGATGCCTACAGTAAGTAACTGATGCGCGCATGTAATTATTTATTTAACTCACGCGAACTTTATCTTGCTGAGAGCGCCACCAGCAAATGCCAAACACCCAACCCTCCGCCGCATCGTTGTTGGCATCTGCAGCCTCCTCTGCATAGGAACTGTCGCTATTCTCTGCGTTGGCAGCTTCTTCTTGGGCGAGGGCTGCGTCGTCGGCGACCGCTGCTTGTTCGTCGGCATTGCCGCGGTGCGCCTCTTGTTGATCGCCGGGTCCGAGCCGGCCGCGTCCGTTTGCCGCCCGCTTCCGGCGAGCCTTGACTGAGCATTCGTCGATTTGAACCAGATGACCTTCGCCGCCCATAAGACCAGCCTCCGGACAGGCCTCCCAATCATCGAGCGCGGCGAAACAGACGCGGCGACACTGAGAGTACTGCGTTTCGGCCGCCTTCACGCTGCACTTCGCGCTAACCGCCGCTGCTTTAATTGTGAGATCGTAGGACCAACACCACGTGAGAATAAGAAGCTGCTCGATCGACATTCTGAATATTACTTTCTTATTTCATTTCGATCTTTATTTGCTATTCTTCATTTAATTGTACCTATTGAAATTGTTTCGTCCATCAACGCTTGTCTCTCCTTGCCATGTAAAAAATTCCGCGTGGTGTCGAATAGTTCGCTCATGACGTGCTGTACCATAGCAACGCCATCGAATCTCTCCATCGCGCACAACTTTCTTCATTTCTTGCAGTTCACCTTCTCCAGGGGGCGCATCAAGGGGCATGCACTTGTCGCACAGCATTTCGCTAGCTATCAGTCCATTCTCACTGAGGAAGTCAAAAACGGCAAAGGGACCTTCATCGAATAATCGTACGATATCCGATTGACTACGAAGCACACGCGCTTCCGCTTCCGGTATCGCCATATTCACGTTTACTCATGTGAAGCATTTTTGCCTTCAGTGTCTTTGACCTGCTCGTTACTGTTTTACAACCTGCCACCCGAGTGTGAGTCTTGTCTATAGCGCGCGTACTGACAGGTCACAGATTTACGACTCTCCGCGTGAGAGCGGCGCTCCTCTACAGAGCGGCGAAAAACGCGAAAAAATTTTCTAAGTCCGAGAGGTGACCTGAGCCTACGGATAGCCAGTCAAAAGTAATACATAAGACTTTGAACTGCTATAACTTTGCGAAAACTGAACTAATTTGGATGCGGCTTTTTGCATCTGATAGAGCTACTTTCAACTTAAATTTTCGTTTTTAAATCATTAAAATTGGTTAATTTTTCATCATTTTATGCCAAATTTTAAAAAAATCGTGATTTCCAAACAAAATACAGAGTACACCACAAGAGTATCCCTATTTTGATTGCTTATAACTTTGTAAAAAGCAACCAAATTCGGTTCGACCAAGTTATCCAAACATTGCGTTGTATACACGCAACAGCAATTTACGACAGGATTTTATGGACACATTCTCGTCGAGAGATATTTTGTATATGAACAGCGATTATTAGTATTATACGGAACACTAACTGATTTGCATTTCATTGACTGTTGAAATTTTGCATGCAAAACAAAGAGAATGAGATCGAGAGATGTTTAGATTTTACTAGCGGCATTTAATACAAAATAGATATATAGGTAAAAATGAGCATCTTCACACAGCAAATAGCTGGCGAAACTTCGAGTGTGTGTTACATATTGTGCTACATGAGTCTGTTCTACGATATGTTGGGGGTACAAGACTGACTGCAAACCGCTTCTAGCAGCTGCTACTTATTCTGAATCTTTCAAGCGGAAGGCATTGCAATAAGCGTTCGTTTAATTTTAGATTGTATTACGGCACTCGTCATCGCTTAGCACTGATCATGTCAAAGGCTGATTTGTCTCCATTTTAAATTCGAGCGCCTTGCGCTTAGGCAAACGTATGAAATTTATGGTACTCCTCATATGCGTATCCACCTTATCTCTCACCTTAATCCTTAATGATTATTCAGAGACTCAACCAAAATCGTCGAGTTCTGATTGTCTTTGAGATTTTAGGCCAACTGATAGTAGGCTGGTTTCGCATTAATGTGGATGGGAACAATGTCTGTTAGCCTAAGATAAATTGCTTGATGCTTTTACATTATTTCACTCTATTGCAATGGCTCTACTCCCATCCCCACCGCCACAGAAATGCCATAAGGGTCGTTCAAGCAGCGCAACTTCTCGTTCGACGGTTACACTGGTCGCCCCGAGATCAATGCTAAGTGATGACTCGTGCTTTATTCAATAATAATATTACTCTAGACACTTTTGGTCCTTGTAAAATATAACATTTAACTCGAACGATGTTCAGATAACTTGACCTCAACACGCGCGTTCGGATAACTTGACTCAGTGGCATACGGTATCGAATTGCGTAGCAGCGTGCAATTACGGCAATGTTCGGACAACTTGGTCACACGTTATTTAGAGATGTTTGAGAAAAGTTGTGAAATGTGGTTATGAAAAAAATCATTTGTTCCAATGATTAGCACATATATCTCAGAAATTACTCTTATCGATGATATCAAATTTTGAGCTTGAAAAAATCTTGCGCAGTACACACAGGAGCCAGTTTCATACAACTGTTACGTCGCAGCAGTGTTGCTTTGATATTAGGGAAAGAGTGATTTCACGATACATTTTTTTTTCATTGCATCATTTATTTAGGAGTTGGACTAAGGATTTTGGGAGAAGTTTGTAGATGGAAAAAGCAACGTTTCAGTGACTTTCGGTGAGATTAACGGATATAACTGGGTCATCCTTTACATATCATTATTACCGCTGCGTTTCATTAAGTTATCGTGATGATGCTACTGTGATTGTTTGTTGATCCATTTTTGGTTTTGTTGGTACTATTCACATTCTGTGCACATTGACGGTTATTTACTTTTGCAATACGACAAAGTACATAAATTTATTTTACGCTGACCGTGTCCCATCAGCGGCAGAGATACGAGCCCAGAATCCAACAACATCGATGCACTGTGGAAGGCGGCAAACAGACGGCGTGAGAGTTTAACAAGCGATTAGTAACAAGCAAGGGTTTTTCTAATATTTCATAGCTCGAATACTACATGCAATTAATCGTTGCAAGGCTCACGGTGACTCAACTTATTGCATGTTGCCTGAGAACATGGGGGTCAGAGGTAGCTTTCTTTTACTACTCTCTGAATAATGCGTTATAGGCGGATTGTTTAATTAAATATATATTACTATTCCTTGATTCGATTAGCACTTTGTGAAAGCAAGAAACTGCTTCTCTACAATTTTATTATTGAGAATACTAGGCGTAGTAGTTGGTGAATGTTTTAGCAGACGCAGTGTGTCGTCTATAGACTATGTAAGTGTTGCAAAAGGCGTTGTGTATTTCATAAATTAACAATTTTTCAGCAGGCCATTTATTTCCTGCATGAATCCTTACGGGACAGTATCAAAACGCAATATTTTAGTTAACACACTGAAAATTTTCAAGTACTCAGCAGTTTTATTTACAACAGCTTTGAAGCATAGGCCCGCGTTAGTTTTTCAACTAGGTTTCTTTATTTGAAATCAAGCAACAGACGAATCAGAGCTGAATCTGACAAAGGGCATTAAAAAATATCGAACACGATCTTTAAATCTTTAACACGAACAAACACGATCTTTAAATCCGATCGTAGAATCAGTGGGAGAAGTTTCAGCAATCAACATATACGTTAGTACGTTAGCACCGTCCATGGGCCAGCCGGGACACCAAAGGGGGAGAAGATCGCTCGAAGGAACGGGTGTACCATCCGTCAACTGATAGTTATTTGCCGATGCTGCATCGCGTATGCCTACATAGCAGGCACCGGCGGACTGCTGAAGGCTGAGGGTAGCAGCTTCTGAAATAATGAATAAGCTATCTGGAATAGACAAGTTGTCAGCTGTTAAATGTGACTTGTTGGTGAGCTATACTTCGCCGCCATACTTCGACATAGGGCGCCGCCTGGAAGGATACGTTGAGTGTCCAGAGGTGCGTACCAGTGTTGGAACAGAGATATCAACTTATTTGTCTAGCCGATAGCACGTAAATAATTATTGAATAACGTTATAGAATAAGACAAAAAATTATCTCTGTCCGATTAATTAATATCAACTCTGTTCAGTTATTCTTTTTCTTCTCTCTTTATGTATTGAAACCTTGTAATCTATTCTGTTAAAGAATGTAAATTGTGCTAGCAAGAAAAATATTAATTTTTAAAGGCTGCGATATTTCCTGCCCCCTAAATAAATCGAATCTGCCCCCAGAATGAACGATGTTGCCCCCAAAATGATTGATGTTGCCCCCAAAAGGTAGAAATGCCCTCTAAGCGATAGATTCTGCCCCCTAATTGATAGAATGTGCTCCCAGAATGATTGAAGTTGCCCCCAGAATAAAATTAGTAATGACCCCTAAAATAAAAAGACTTAATAATAATGTGCCCCCTAAATCGATCGATTCTGCCCCCAGATTTCGATTTAACCTGCCCCCTAATTTCGGATTTTTTCTGCCCCCAAATGAGTTGCTGTTGCCCCCAAAACAAAATTAGAAATGCCCCCTGATGCAGAAAATATTTTTGCCTCCTAAATCGATCAATTCTGCCCCCTAATTGCTATTTTTACGCCCAACAAATTAAATTGCTCATGCTCCAGAAGTAGAGTAGAAATGCCCTCTGATGCGAATAATACTTTTGCCTCCTGACGAATAGATTCTGACCACAAAATGTCGTATTATGACCCCAAAACAGTATGACGGAACTCAACATAAAAAAACATGAAAGAAGTGCTGCTTTATTTCACTATTGAAAATGTTCGTTCATACAAAATGACTGCATAATTAGCTCAGATGACATATGTCACGGGGCCGCTAACAGAAAGGTCTCAAGAGACTAGATCGGTTTTACACGCGCTACGATGCTTTCGCTTGAACTGCCGCATCTCGTGCTCTGACCTGTGCCCTCTTGTGTCTCAATTTTTGATCGTCTTCATATCAAAGCATGACATGTAAATAGATAACGATGCCTATTTCACATAATAACGCCACAAATTCATAAAATTATCCATCGGCGGCACTTTTTGTGATAATTAAAATAATTATTGGGGGCAAAATATACTCGTTAGGGGGTAAAAGTGATTTTTATCTCAGGGGTCATTATTAATTTATTCTGGGGGCAACTTCTAGTCTTTTGGGGGCAATATCTATCAATTAGGGGGCAGAAAATATCTTTACTGGCAATTTCTATCTTTTTGAGGGCATGATCTATCGTTCTGGGGGCAGCATCGATCATTTTGGGGGCAGATTCGATTTATTTAGGGGGCAGGAAATATCGCAGCCATTTTATAAGTTTATTTATTGAACATCTGATGAGTTGTCGTTAACATAAATGTCATGTATGGCACGCATTTGCACACACGTCACCTCCACACATATTTTCCAGAAGTAACTTTAAATAGGACTTTCTGAATATCAGAGTACTTCTAGAAATGCTTGATTGTTTTGATGCCGTAGAGGATTACTAACGCTTTCTGAAGCATCAGTTTGAGAGCTTTTATAAAGCAGCGGTCACCTTATTCGAAGGAATGATAATTGAAACTTTCTTTCTTCACATATTCGGTTAGGAAGCGCCAATTGATGACCATTCTTAATTAAGTGCTCTCATAAACATGTATCTAAACGTTCTCAAGCGTCGATTTATGATGTGTCTGTCATTTACTGAAACTCTCATTCACGGAATATACGTTTTGCTCGTTGGCGAAGATTTGTATGCAACAATAAAAAGAATACTTCAGAAGCTTTTGGCTACTCAATAGTGAAAGCAAACGATTTATTCACAGTATTTCAAAGTACTCTCCATGACCAACACTGCACATATGCATTTGATCGAACCAATCACGGGAAGCAGGTAGAAAAGTACATTTTCGAAATTTCTCCTTCATTATCGTTCAGCGCAGTAATGAGGCGGCGTTTTCGCTCTCAAAGAGCTTTCCCAGCAACTGCATTTCGACTTGTGGAAGTAAAGAGTAGTGTTGCAACTCAAGTTTGTAACTAAGTTAAATAACTTAGTTACAAACTTAGTAATAGTACTAAGTATAGATGCGTCGCGGTCCAGCCCTCGGTCCAGGCTGCGGTTCGGTCCCGTCGACCTTATTTGTATTTTTTCAAGATTGTTTTCTAAACTATGAAAGGATTGGCGACTTGATCATTATCTTCATCGACTAAGATCACTTCTGACGTTGTTTTACCGCCTGCTTTAAATTAAATTACCGTATTTCTTCTAATAACCGCCCACCCTCCAATATTCGCCCCCTACAGAGTGATTAAAATAGTAAATGTCTGTACAGTGAAGGTCAACACTGAACTCCCATTCGCTTTCCACTATTAATATTGCGTTATCTTTTTATTTATGACTGATATTATAAGTTAAAGTGACGATTGGAAAAAAATGCCCTCTCTACAACGAGCGCCTTCATTCAAACATCGATCGAAATAATAATCGCCTAATAATAATAATAATAATAATGTTATCATTTATTAATAACTGATATCTCTAGTCGTTTACTGGTCGATTCTCCCCTTCCTCCCTTTGATCGACGAGAGGCACATTGACACAGCGGAAGTGCCGCAAAAAGCCGTGATCCTTGATTATCAACTGGGCGAGAAAGCGCATTGAACTTTAGATAACTTCAGGCCGGAGAAGTAATTACAGTCCTTGCAAGGCAATCAACCTAAGTCAGCTGAATAACTGATTAGAGCTAGTAGTTACCTTTAAAAGGAATTCTAATCTCAGAAACGCCCATTCGAATTACGAAATGTTTCCTTAGGAAGGAGGCTTAGCTTTTTTGAATCCTTTGACGGCAAGTCTGCGTGCACCAAAACTCTTCGTCCAAGAACTGCTAGATTTTCTCTACTACAGGTATCAGAAGCTTATGCTCTTCATTATCACGTTCCTAATAGTAACTGTCGCTGTATCAATGTTAGGCACTGCTCTCTTTGCAGAACGGGTCGTACAGGGTGGCGGTTGCTGTAGAGCTCGCGATACTCTTTGCCTGGACAAAATATTGAAGTTTCAGTATATCCAGAATTTGCAGATCTACTGAAATACTGGAACGTCCTCTTGCACTTCAAGGAATAAATCTTGAAAAATGAACGTCACAAGCGAAGACTATCTCATTGACTTCTACGGTCCGTCGGCTCAGTGGTTTTCCATTTACGTTGCTGTAGCATCGGTGCTTGGTGTAATCGGCAATACATTTTTCATCTGCATAACCTTGACATCGGAATCGCTCCGCATCAAGTCGTCCAACTGGCTTCTTGTCGGCTTTGCCACCACCGACTTAATCCATGTCGGGGTTCATTTATACGACGCGTACGCGATTCGGTTTGGATCGATTGACAATCGCGAACCATGCTGGCTAGCCGGGATATTTGTCAATTTTACATCTCCAATCAGTTGGGGCTTTCCAGGATTGATCGCAGCTGATCGCTACTACAAAATCATCATCACAGATTATGGAAAATTTTCGCTTGGCAAGACACTGTTTAGCGTGAGTAGTTTTCGGCATTTGTGGAATGCAATAAAAATCCGTTTTTAAGTAATTTCGATCGTAAAGCTACAGAAGGAATAATGTATTTGTTATGATCTAACCTCGGTGTGGGCAGGAGTAGACACCGAGGGGATTGCGTATTCGCAATACCTCCCCACACGCCCACCTCTGCTCCGACTATTTCCGCTTTAACTCATAACTTTTTCAAAGATCAGCTCAGCACAATTACACTTTTCAAGCAGGTGGGACGCCAGGGGGGAGGTTGAACGAAATTAAGTCTCTCTCTTTTCCCCGAAAGTGAGCCTCTTTCAATCATGTGAAAATCTACAAGCTATTCTGAAACTAAAAATCGGTGTCTGCTGAATGAAATTGCTGTTGCAGAACCGCTTCATCATTCCGCTAATGATCGGTTGGTGTTGCCTTTCTTCAGCGAACACCGTAATCATGTCACTCTACGACACTAGTGGCGAAGATCCGGGAGGTTTTTGTGGAAATAAGAAGTTCACCGACATACATATGCTGCTGCTCTATGAAATAAACATGCTCATTTTCTTTCTCTCCCTCATATTGTCTGCATTTTTTTACGTTCGCCTGGGTAACTGGCTGAAACAGCATCAGCGTTCAGCCAGCGAGGACGTGATAAGAGCTACCCGAGATATCATGAGATACTCAAGCATCGTCACGATAATTCCTGTCGTGGTGTGCAGTCCAGGAACGTTCCTGAGCAGTTGCCAGAAATTCTTGCCGGTGCGGTTTGTTGCTTCTTTTGAGTGTTTAGACGGGTGCCTAGTGCTGTAACGAGGACGGGATTCCCATCTTCGAATTCCCCGTTTTAGTGCACACTCACTGGATGGTCTGTAAGACATTGATCATTAGATTGTTCTCAATGTAAAATGAAGATTAATCGTTGTGCAGCTTTCTCCTTGATAAATATGATATACCGTATTTCTTCCAATAATCGCCCTGGGCGATTATTTTTTCAACCCCTGCTTGAGGGGGGCGATTATTGGAGGGGGGCGACTATTGGAGGGTGGGCGATTATTATTTCAACCCATGTTTAAATGAAGGCGCTCGTTGGAAAGAGGGCATATATTTTTTACAACCGTCACTTCAGTTTATAATATCAGTCATAAACAAGAAGATAACGCAATATTATTAGTGGAAAGTGAATGGGAGTTCTGTGTTAACCACCACTGCATAGATGTTTAGTATTTTAATCACTCTGGAGGGGGGCGACTATTGGGGGGTGGGCGATTATTGGAGGGTGGGCGATTATTTTTTCAACCTAGGCCAGAGGGGGGCGATTATTGGAGGGGGGCGATTATTGGAGGGTGGGCGATTATTGGAAGAAATACGGTATGTTTCGCCACTAAGATGTCCCATAAAATTATCAAAACGCTATCCTCGACAATTCGTTTCCTCTCCATCCCCGAAATTTCCCAGTCCATGTCCCGTTACAGTCGTATACATTATCAGTTGCACGGCGCTGTACTAATATCGCTGGATTTAGGTAATATCAATGGAGTTGAAGCGCATTCTCACAGCGCCCTACTGGTTGTCGTCAATCGCGAACCCATGGCTAACCATCATCTTGGTGCGACCATTTCGACATCGCGTTCTCGACCTACTGCGCAAAGCTGGAGTTCTTGCAGAGCCAAGAACCAACAGAATCGTCCACATGTCAACGACTATCTAAAAATAACCACTGCAGTGCGCTGTCATTTTAAGCGCGTCAATATTTCTGTTTGTTGTCGTTGAGATACCTCCACGTCATTTAGCGCGTACCTACGACGACCACATGTGCCGTGTCCTTTTAGGTCATGTTATTTTTGTCATTACTTTCGCGTAAAATACAAGATTTTCGGCGTTGAAAATTTGCTGGTGACACGTCCTGAAAGTCGAGAGTTGCATATTCTTCTGTTCGTCAAACAAAGGATTGTAACATCCCGCGATCTGTGATCCATGTCATTTCTTTCGAATAGCATTTGTGGCACCCTCTTCTATCTATATACTTGTTTCGTGTTGATTGATTTCGAACGATTTTAGTTTTTCACGTTACGAATAAGTATCGTTAGCAGTTAGTTGTACAAGTGAGATACACGTCTACAACGTTTCGTTACTTATTTTGCGATAGTTCACCCGTTTCGCTTTGTGTTTATCTGTCGTTTTTTTGTTTTCATATGCTGAGGTGATAAATAATAGCGAGCATGTTTTGCGTTGAAATGCGCGTATATTTTTTAGCGTTCATCAACTGAACGGCAGAAACGTCTGAACAATTGATAAATAAGTTGACGACGGATCATTAGCTAGCATATCTGATACAGCAAAAATAGTGAAATTTTGAATACTAAGCTATGTCTTGCTCGAGTAGTTCACAAAGAAATGACTGTAATGCTGACTAGCTTTGTCGAGACGAGAATTTGTCTGGTCGTAATAAAAAAAATTGGGCCATCGGCTCGCTTCTGTATTTTTTCTCCTTGTTTTATTGCGCGCGCAATTGGGTACTATGATTAGAGCAAATGTGTGGTGTTATTACAAGTAGCACCATGTTTCGCATGGAAGCAGACGTCTGTAGGCGCTAAAAATGATTGACTCGGGGGTAATTTAGCATCCAGATTCGAATGGAAGCATCAGTTTTTTGCGTATCTCGCTCATTCGCAGGGAATTCAGCTTCGAGAATTGTACTTTTGACGATTTCGTTTAGCATTTTTTTCTTTTCGAGAGCTGAACGAGCTAACTAATATGGAACGTTAGTTCTGATAGCTTAGCACATTTGGGCATTAATTTTCGCTCGATTAATCGGCTTATTGGGACAGGAACCGCAAACAATTAATCGAACAATTTCGGTAACATTAGAGCAAAATCGCTTAGAGTGATTATGTGTCTAAGCGAAGAGGACAATATATATTGTATATGTTACGGTAGCCATCGATTGATCCTTAATCGAACTAAAGGGCGACCAGTACGAGTGAGGTCCTAAAGCGATTCTCGCCTGATTACAATGTTTGCATTCAAATAGCACCGTAGGCCATAGTTATGGTCACAACCTTCTACGTAACACAGTTCAAATCACGCGCCTCCGATTACGGTAGCCTTCGCGTACCGGTCGCCCTTTAGCCCGATTACCACCAACGATTAGTCGATTGCTACCGTACCATAAACAATACATATTGTCTTCTTCGCTTACAGACGTAATTCCTCTAAGCGATTTTGCTATTATATCACCGAAATTGTTCGATTAATTGTTTGCAGTTCCTGTCCCAATAAGGCACTTAATCGAGCGGAAATTAATGCCAAAATATGCTAAGCTATCAAAACTAACGTTCCATGCTACTTAGCTTGTTCAAATATCGAAAAAAATAAAACGTCACGAGAAATCGTCAAAAGTGTGATTTTCGAAGCGAAATTCCCTGCGAATGAGCGAGATACGTAATAAACTGATGCTTCCATTTAAATCACCCGACCCAAATTACCCCGAGTCGATCATTTTTAGCGCCTACAGACGTCTGCTTCCATGCGAAACATGGTGCTACTTGTAATAACACCACACATTTGCTCTAATCATAATACCCAAATTGCGTGCGCTTCGCGCGCGCAAAAATCACATCTGTTTTACATAGAAAATATGCTTCTGTATTCATTGAGAAGAGTGAACTATATAGAATGATATTGGAATTTCTGATCCGGAAAGTGTCCTTATTAAAGTGGAAATAGCACCGTTTTAAAAACGTAATTTTGTGTGATAAACTGTGTGGTCTAACCTGTGGTACGGTTACTGACGTGTATTTGACATTATTGCAAAAAATGGCCAATCCCGCATCTAAGAGCACCTCGGATATAAGAGCAATTTTTCGGTTTGCCGAGCTGCTCTTATATCTGAATTTCACTGTAGAAGGAAGGGATAAGAGAGGACAGGGAGGGGGCGATCAGTTACTGTGGATACAAATGATCAGAATGAGAAGTAAGGAATCGCCAGAGATCACTTGAGATCCCTAGATTGACTTTGCTTCTCAAACACACCTGCGCGTGTGGGATTTAATTACCGTCAGCTTAATCACTCTCTCTATACAGGGTGTACCAAAAGTAACTTGACCACTTTAAGCCATATTTCCTCGACAGGTACTTATCCTATTCATATGAGATTTTGTAAATACACTAAATCGACGATGGGAAACACGAATCTGGTGTCAGAAGTACAAAATACCAAAAAACCAAAAAACGAATACAAATAACTGTCGTAATACGCAACCAAATTCAATGCGCTTATTTGCATCTTGTAGAGCTCTCTTTAACTTAATTTTTGTTATTATAATCTTTAAAAATGGTTCATCTTTCGTCATTTAATGCTACTTTGAATACTGCAAGATTTTGCTCATACATTGGTGGACTACGCTATCCAAGCATAGAAAACGTGCATAATCTTGCAGTTTTCAAAGTAGCATTAAATGACGAAAATGGACTACTTTATAAAGATTAAAAAAGAAAAATTAAGTTAAAGAGAGCTCTACAAGATGCAAATATGCGCATTGAATTTGGTTGCGTATTACGACAGTTATTTGTATTCGTTTTTTGGTTTTTTGGTATTTTGTATTTCTGACACCAGATTCGTGTTCCCCATCATTTAACTAATATATTTAACGATATTCATATGAATAGGATAAGTAGCTGCCGAGAAAATGCAGCTTAAAGTGGTCAAGTTACTTGTGGTGCACCCTGTATTTGGGGACAAGGCGGGGACGCGAAAAGTACCGATTCTTAAAACAAGCCCATGGGCTTATACTCGGAAAAACCCTGCAGTCATCGTCAATTGTAACTACAGGATGATTTTCAAAAAAAACAGGCGACGTAACTTTTGAACGGGGCATTGCTTATGACCCAAAATTAAACCGTATGGTGTCCTGGCATAGGGCTTCCAGTTGCGGGGGTTGGACTTTTACTTTTACAAACTGTCGTTGCGGGACCCGGAAAAGTGCGAAAAAGGCATCCAATCGGCAGTGTCTTTGGAGGGCTACTGTAAAGCGGAGAGTTGAGATGGCGAGCTAATTTTTTGGCATAGGGGTAGCCAACGCAAGTGCTAGTTTATTCTGAGAAAACTGTACTGAATTACGTTGCGTATTACCAAAGTTGTTTGTCATCAAACGTATCCCTTTATTCGAGGCCACTCGGAAAAACTGATGATTTGTCAAATATATCATATTTCTATGTTATCTGAACAGGTTTCGGTTAAACTTAGCATACATAAATGGTGACATGCCTTGTCGCGAAGGCGACTAACATAGCTAGTGATAAATGTTCGCGCGAACGCTTTAACGCTTTAACGCTTTTTTCCCGCCGCCAAGCCGCGTATAAATCACTATGTGAGAACGCGGTAACGGGAAAACAGCTTGCCTCGCACCACATGATCGCGACGGTGTTTTTTACAGGTTACGCGATGTAACAGCTTAACACAAAGGCTTTAACACACAGACTGTGGTGCTTTTCTTAGTCCGCTATCTTTAAACCCTCAAGGAGCTCAGTGTGCTAAGGAGCTCCTGTATAAAAGAAGCCCCCTCACGTTTAACGTCACTTACTTGCAACCCTCTAGTGAGAGCTAGCTGTAACCACTAGATCCGTTCGCCTAACTACGAATTGTATAAGCGTGTCCCCGCCATAAGCAACGAGAATAAAAGATATTTGTGAGCGAAGAGAGAACGTCACAACATGCCTCGTATATCTGTATGAAATTTCGGCCTGATTAGTTTGAACATAGTAGAGCTATTTAAAAACAAAAGGGAGTCATTAAAAGAAATACTCTGCATTACAATTTTGCACGACATAACAGCTCGACAGGAAGGAGTACAAACACGATGTGCATACAATGAAAACAATCACGTTAGCATGCACATTAGTACAGACAATGACCATAGAATGAAAATAAGGACATTTAATCAAATATTAATAATTGGGTGTGTACAAATACGTGTGAATGATAAATGTTTTGTAGAACAATAAAAAATTAAACTCCTAAAAAATTCGTCGCATTTTAGGTTCCTAAATTCAAGCTCGAGTTGATGCAATATTCAAACTCGTTTGCCCGCCTTGAAAAGGTTTATTACACTTTAGCAGCTCTAATGAAGCGCGTTTCAAGTCTTTGTTGAAGAAAAGACAACTGACAGAAGTGACGGAACAGTTTATTATCATTCCGAGAGCAACAAACGCGTACCACTCAGGGTGAGCAGCTGGAATGATTTTTGGATAGACTATAAAGCTGATCCAAGTAAAGGTTGAACAAATAGAAATGGCGGTGAACTGAAGCACGAAAGCGTACTCTCGCATTTTGCGCTTGTTCTGCTCCGAATTAGATAGTACAGCCGTGATTTTTTTTCTTTCCTGACGAACTTTGATGTAAGTCTAAAACAGACAAATAGCACAATCCCTTTAGGAGAAGAGTGGTATTTAGCTTTATTTTCTGTACATATAACGATTTATCGTACAGAAGAAGAGATTATATCTCGCCTTTGTGAATAGTCGTCAACTTCATGTTTCAGAGCAACATTTCTCAAACTGGGCTCTTGAACAGAGAGCTGGATAAATAACTGGTACAATATTTCAATATGTATACTTTTTCGTAACTCATACTCATAACTCATAACTTTATTCATAATTATTTGGAAGAGAATATTAGTAGTCTTCCATAATTTGTTAAATAGCTTTTTACTACACATTTACACAATGCTTGTAGGATAGAACAAACTCAAATACTTTTTCAATAAGCACAGTTGCTGGCTGCAGTATGCGTAAAACAAGTTCGCTACATTTTATATGGATTGTTTGAATGCTAGTAAATTTAATCAGAGAAGAAATGCATTCGTTACTTTTCCGATTTTCAAATTGTCAGATGTGACTTAAGTGATGACTAAAGTGCGTGCTTCCAAAATAATTTAAAATTTAAAATTACGACTCATCCTTTTTATCTTACTAATTTTTAATCTACAAATTTATTTTATGATTGGTTACTATTGAGAAAATTAAAAAAATTACACAGCCAGGGACCTATTTCATAAATCTGTTGCAATGGCAACTGCAATTCCGCAACTGCAACAGTTGCAAGAGGAATTCCGCAATTTCCTGTTTCATAAAGCTTTTCGCGACTCTGCAACTGCAACTCCGCAATCCCGCAATTCTGCAGCAATCTTAAAAGCTCGTTTAAATTTGAAGCGTGGTTCTCAAGCCGGACAGCATGATACCGTAACTTTATTTGCATGGCGGTATTCTTCTAATTTCAAAATTCGGACCGACTACTGTCCCGATATGCCATCAATTCGTTACGAATTGGAAAAAATTGACAAATTTCATATCATTTCACTCATCTTTATGCTCTCTTTCTATGCTAGCATTAGTACTCCGCTTTATTCTTCATTAATTTTACATTAATTTTGTCTTTTCGAGAGAATTGCAGAATTGCAACTTTTTTCGCACCACAATTTGTGATGCGAGATTCTTTTCGCAACTGTTGCAGAATTGCGGAATAGTGCCACTATTTTGAATGTGTAATCCCGCAATTTTGCTGCTCTGCAACTGCAACTGTTGCAAACGCAACTCGGCAATTCTGCAACTGCAACAGTTTTATGAAACAGAAAGTTGCAGAATTGCGTGATAACGACGCAAATTGCAGCGCAATTCTGCAGTTGCAATAGTTTTATGAAATAGGCCCCAGATATCAACTTACAGTTAAATAGCATATAAATGCTGTCAAGCTGGCACCGATGCTCGCTGGTTTTTCTATGAGTAAGTCGGAGTAGTTTGTCGAGTCTGTTGCATTACTAAAGTGTAGACTGAACGTTCGGTAATACAGCGCTAGCCTAAAAAATTTAATAAATTAATAGAATGTTAATGTTTTTTTATAAGAATTTCGGAGCCAAGAAAGTTGTTCTTGACTGCAAATTTTGCATTGTTGTTTACGAGAAACTTTTGATAGATATCAAAATTTGTATTCAGCTCAACTTACTGACAACAGGGCATGAGGTATTGTGCTGTAACCGCCAGAACGATGCCCAAAGGCCAAGTGACGATGCAGATTTTTATCGCTTTGCTTCTTTCGAAAAAGCGAGAAAATTTCGGATAGCAAACATGAACTAGTCTGCAATATTTTCAGAGCTGAATTGAGATCACTATTACAACGAAAGAAAGATACATGAAAAAACTATAGTCCAGTATTTTAGAGGGAGATTACATTAATAGTCCCACAATGCTACTATTTCTTGACATATGAAATATTTTAAATATGATCACGGTGAGAGAAAAAGGTGAACTAATCTAGATCCTGACTTATAGGACTTTCGTAGGGCTGTAATTGCAGCTGCAATCGCCCTACAGTCGCAGCGACTGAGCTATCTTTCTGGAAATATCTGAATCGGTCAGTATGTGCTCAAATTTCATTCGCAGTAAATCTGTGAAATATGAATTTGGGTAAACAACTCGAATCCGAATGGTTGCATATCTTTAGAGATACAGTTCATTAACTGACGTTCACTACCAGAGATTTCTCGTTTCAAAAGAGAGAATATCTGTAAGATTGTATCATTATAGCGACGCGCTTAGATGAGAATGTCTTTAACATGACTGCAATGAGGTATCATCATATTTTATAAACATTTTGCGAGAGTACGTCGAATGCTGCTTGATATCTCAATTTTTTTTTTTTTTTTTTTTTTTTCTTAGCTGTGTATTCCCATTTATATCACGGGGTCAGCTTTGCGGATCATGGTCTTCCATCTATTTCGGTCAGTCGTGTCTTGCTCCGTTAGGCCGCACGCAGTCATGTCGGTCCGGATGCTATCCATCCATCTGCGCTTGGGGCGGCCTCGCGGCCGTTTCCCTTCCACTTCCATCCTCTGTACGATCTTGCCGATGTGGTCATCTGGTCGTCGTTCAACGTGCCCGTACCATCGCAGCCGATGCTCCTGTGCCTTCTCGATGATGGGCACCACTCCAAGTCGCCGTCGTATCTCGGTGTTCGGTATCCGGTCGAGTCGTGTCACCCCACACGTCCACCGGAGCATCCGCATCTCGGTGGTGTGGAGCATCTGTTCGTGTCTCTTGGCCGGTGCCCAGCATTCACTTCCGTACAGTAGTGCTGGTCGAACCACTGTCCGGTACACCTTGCTCTTGAGTCGTGGTGGCATCTTCTTGTCACAGAGTACTCCTGAGCACTCCCGCCACCTGAGCCAGCCGCACGCCATCCTGTTCTTGATGTCCGCGTCAATGTCGCCTTCCTTGCAGAGCACTGAGCCCAGGTACTTGAACTCCTCTACTCTGGTGATTGGGGCGCCGTCTAGGTGGATCGTGCTGTTGTCGGCTGCGTCTAGTCCTGTGGCCATGTACTCTGTCTTGCTGATGTTGAGCCGTAGACCGTGGCTGTGTAGTCGATCCTTCCACTTCTGCAGCTTCCTCTCAAGGTCTTTCTGGTCTCTGGAGCACAGCACTACGTCATCCGCATATAGCATTGTCCATGGTGCTGGCTCTAGGAGGTCTTCGCAGATGACGTCGAGTACTGTGATGAAGAGGTAGGGGCTGAGGGCGGAGCCTTGATGCACCCCAACGGTGACCGGGAATGCTGCCGATTCGCCATAGCATGTTCGTACTGCTGCTTGAGCCTTGCTGTACATGTCCTGGATGATGTGCACGTACTGCTCAGGAATCCGCTTCTTCCGTAGTGCCCACCAGATCAGCTCTCTTGGTACTCGGTCGTAGGCTTTCTCCATGTCGATGAAGGCGAAGTGTAGTGGCTGGCGCTTCTCGCGGTGCTTCTCTATCAGGATCCGGAGGGCAAAGATTGCATCTGTGGTTGAGCGTCCTGGTGTGAAGCCGAACTGGTTCGGGGCCACTTTGNGGCGCTTCTCGCGGTGCTTCTCTATCAGGATCCGGAGGGCGAAGATTGCATCTGTGGTTGAGCGTCCTGGTGTGAAGCCGAACTGGTTCGGGGCCACTTTGCTTGCTGCTCTGAGTCGTGCATCTATCACTCGCTCCCATAGCTTCATCGTGTGACTGAGTAGCTTGATGCCGCGGTAGCTGCTGCACTGCTGCACATCTCCTTTCTTCTTGTAGATCGGGGCGATCGTGCTGCTTCTCCACGCGTCAGGCATCTTCCCGCTCTCCAGGATCCTGTTGAACAGCACTGTGAGCCATATCACGCCAGTAGTCCCGCATGCTTTCCAGGCCTCGGCTGGGATTCCGTCTGGTCCGACTGCCTTCCCATTCTTCATTTTCCTCAGGGCGAGGTCAACTTCTGCCTTGGTAATGGCGTGGATGGGGCTGGATACTGGAGGTGTCTCATCGCAAGCGTCTTGGGGGTTCTCTTCATTCAGGAGGTTGTGGAAGTACTCTCCCCATCGTTCGCGGATCTTGTTCTCCCTTTGTAGCGCCATTCCATTGGAGTCCTTGATGGTCTTCACTATCTGGATGTCCTTTGTCCCGCAAACCTTAGTCACTTCCTTTTTTCCGGTCCCGAGGGTGACGCTATGGCCGATGTTGACTGTACGCCATTCTCACTCCAAAAAGGCCATTTTCCAAGTGAATGAGGAAGTTTTGCTAGGCAAATCAATTTGAAAATGCCTTCTTTAACTTTGAAGGTGTCCTGTTTGACACTTGAAGCCGTTATCGCAGGGAAAAAGATATAAAACAGTTTTGCCATGACGTTTCAAGATTTCAAAAATACATTAGCAAACTGCACTCTTATTGATATGGATGCGGACGTTGATAAGCTGGGGACCAAATAGGTTTCATTGCATTTTGGGGGTTTTTGGTTCAACTCTAAGATTGAATTTGGAGGATTAAATAGGTTTATCTGAATCCTGCCTTCTAGTGCGGCATTCCTCAGTAATGTGACATTAGAGCGATAAATCGAAAATAGCATGGCTTGACGTATATGAACATTTTGAAAGAAATGATGAAGAAAGTGAACAACATAAACAATTGAAGCAATTTCTTGTACAGTGCCAGTTGTTCATACCGCTAAATGGACACCCGGCTGATTTTTTGATCAGTAAAGATTCTACCGTTTTAAAGCAATTTAGGAAGTGGTGACTCGTGCTACTTGGAATTTGATATGGATGATACCACTGAATTTCAAAACAAAATCAATGGTGATGGCACCTATGACCTTATCACGTCAGCAGAAATCAAATGCGACCTCGGTGGACGAAATGTTCTTCAGTCAAATGGCAAATTATTTTCAAACTACGCCTGCTACACTTATTTCCATCTAGGTTAGTTAAAGATCATTTTTGTGTGCTTATAGAATAATTATTTGCAATTCTGCGGGGTCTGTTTTATAAACTTTTGCAACTGCAGAATGGAGGGAAATTAGTCAATTCTCAGCGCGGTGATAAATGACTTTCTGGCTATTTTCATTTATTTCCAATCTTCTGATCAGTTACCATCCTTGCAGTTTCATAATTTTACGCAATTCTGCAATTGTAATAGTTTTATACAATAGGGCCCTGAGCGATTATTTCTATAAGCTTGGTTAGAGGGGGACGTTTATAATTTCAATTGACGTTTGAAAGAGGCGCTCGTTGGATAGAGGGCATCTGTTTTTCAATTGCTACTTCAACTTATAACATCTCTCATATATAAGCAGATTGTGCGATATCTGTAGTCGAAATTGAAAGAGAGTTTAGTATCGACCTACACTGCACATGCCTTTAATATGCTAATCACCCTAAAGGGGGAGCGATTATTGGAGGATTTACGGTAATTAGGAGATGTTTAAAAAGCAAAGTTAGATATGAACACTAGACATACTTCCGCTAATTTTGATGTAAATTTAATTTAATTTGCACTAAAGTACTCTCGATCATAATCAATTAAAGTTTACCTGAATTACTACCATTAGCAAACTTATGATTTCTAGACTGGCAAAGGAACGAAACCTGTACGAAAAAACCAGCAGTCTCAAATGCGCCTACCAAAGCGACAACCATGGGAACAACAATGTTAGCGATGCAGCCCGCGACCACTCCTTCGAACAAAGCTCCGCTAATCTCTCAGCCGCTGCTTAGCGTGATTTTATTTGGATTATCAGTCTCATTCCTGATTCAAAAGCACTCCGCAGAGAACAAGTGATGGTGTCGCGATTCTCCGCGAATGTCATATTCAATGCTAACGTCCGGTGCGCGCTTCGCCTTGTCCATATTTTTTTTCTCTCATGGGAATACGCACTGAATCACCGGTGCTAGTTGTCACCCACTAACGTAAAAAGCTACAACACGAGGAGGCCCATCTGGCGTCCGGTAGAATGGTGTAATGAAGGGATATATGCAACGGAGAGGCATGAAAGGTTATTATGGTCGAGAGGGACGAGATTGAGAGAAGTCGAACGTGCTATTTTTGGATCTGTTTATCGTAGCTCACGCTTAATCCCGGTGTTCTCAATATTTTGGACCCTGTTACCGTGTGTCGTGTTTATTTTGGCATATCTCCAGTATTTGACCGTATCGCCGCGCATATACTTAATCATTTCATTTTGAACCATCACTTATTTTGCTTACCTTACGTATTTGGAATCAATAAAAGGAAAAAATATCTTGACTCTGTTGAATTGCATCGACAGATGGTTAGGGATGGTTAGGATCAAGGCCATTTAACTTTAACCTAGCCACAGGCGCGGCGCTAAAAAACCGAAACAGAAAATTCAGTACCGAAAGTCACCCATGTTGGTGATCATCGGCTAGTCAGACGAATTTGGTTATATTTAACACGGCAAATGTAATGAACATAACTTTTGAACAATTGAGAGCAAAGTTGGAAGAGAAGTTATTGGCCACGCAAACACTCGAGAAACCTGAGTCTATTTCAAGCAAACTGCGCATAAACTTGGGTTCCTGTCGATCAATTGTGTTCAGCGTTCAAACAGCGAACATTGCGCTATTTATTAGATGATGATGCAACAAGTTACAGTGACATTTCGCCACGGGTGCTCATTTAACTATCGAAAGTGCACTCTCTTCCAAAGAGAAGCAATCGTTCATGCCCAAGGCTTAAACTGAAACAATAAAAAGGACTAGACGAGCATGTGTATTATAATTCATACCTGAATACGGGGTTTTAACCTATTTTAACTATTTGAAGTATCATTGTAATCCCTTATGTGGGGCGTGGGAGTGAGCGAAAATAGTTAATTAAAGATTCCGGTTCAGGAACTTTAGTAACGGGTACACTCATCTTATATACAGGGTGATAGAAAAGTTCGTTGACAAATATAAATTTATTTTTTGTGCGAACAAAAGCAAAACAAAACAAGTAGCCTAAATATAACTTCAGAGTACTGAAAACAAAGTCACAAAATATTATTCGAAACGGTCGCCATGTGTGCAAATGCTGGCAAAAAGACCATGATGGTTCACATCGCTCGCGGCTCGCAGCCCCTCCCGAGGGATCTCCCCTCACTGCTTAAAGAGTTGGCGCTCAAACATTTTGTTCTTCTAGTGGGAATTAGAGGAGATAATGCTCTTTAAGACGCACATTCGAACTAATCGAATGCATTCAAGGAGAGTCAGTTAGAGGACCCTTCATCGCAGCAATTTTTTACGAAAAATGGCAAAATACTGTTTCAGTCATTTTTCGGATTTTTTCGCTTCTCCGGAAGGACCCTCATTCACATCCGATTCTAATCATTTTCACTGTATTGATTGGGATATCGAAGAGGAAAAAATTCTCCAACAGGCAATTAAATTGCTTAAGTGCGAACTGATATAGCGAAGAAGGAAATTTCTTAGAAAAGGCTGCGAGCCGCGAGCGATTTGAACCATCAAGGTTTTTTGCCAGCATTTGCACGCGTGGCGACCGTTTCGAATAATATTTTGTGACTTTGTTTTCAGTACTCTGAAGTTATATATAGACAACTTGTTTTGTTTTGTTTCGCTTTTGTTCGCACAAAAAATAAATTTATATTTGTCAACGAACTTTTCTATCACCCTGTAGAATCGCATTCCTAGCTAAATCGACACGCATGTCCTTTGTATTTCATTATGAGGAGCCTTTCAAACATGAGTGTTGCGCTCAGTCACGTAGTCTTCTCAAAATATATGGTGAAACGATAAAAGAGACATCACAACACATCACTTCATAACGATACATACTTTAATCACATTTCAGTAACGAACGGATACCTGCTTCTGCTGCCATATGACTTGGAACGCTCGTGAGAACACTACAGCCAACTAAATACAGGGCGATATATATGGTATGGGTAACCGAGTGATGCTCTCGTTGGATCATAGTCGCCTATGCAATCAGCTGATTATATTCTTATACTACGCTTACCATAGTTGCTCAAAGTTCCACTCTTATTGAGCAGGCAAAATTCAATAGTGTTCCTATATATGACGCATGAAATAAATAATTAACGGGACACAGAGCGTGCAAGGCAAAAAATAATGCAAATACGGGAGTGCGCACATGCAATGTATGCTAATAGTCAATATCACATATTTAAATAGTGATATGAAATGCTACCCTAACGTTTAATTTCCGCCTGAAATTTTCTTCTAAAAGCAGCTCTTTCCGATTAAATAAATCATTCCAGTCGCTGAGAATACGAACTGAATTATTATCACGAAGTCCAGGCCAAGCCACAGACCAAGGAAACCTCCAACTTCGCCAACAAAATATTCTTCACTCATTAAAAAGTGTTCTTCAAAGTATGGAGACGAGAAATCGGTAACGAAGAAGGTTAATCTTGTCCTTACATCAGTAGTAGAATGTCCTGATGCGTCTTGAAACTCGAATTCGCGTCTTGAGCAAGGCGGCAGACACTAAATAGTGGGTCATTCGTAAATCTTTTTGTTTAAGGCGCTATAGTGAACGCAAACGCCCCAGACACCTGAGTCTATTTCAAGCAAACTGCGCTTAAACTTGGATTACTGTCGATCAATTGAGTTACGCGTTCAAACAGCGAACTTTGCAAGAAATTGCACCAATTCACATTAATACGCGCCGTGATATTTCGCCACTGGTGTTCATCTAATTTGTCGGGAGCATCTTTCTCTCCAAAGATAGCCTGTCTGTGATGCCCGCGGTTTAAATCGAAGCCTCAAAAATGGCTATTCATTCATCCTCATAAAATTCCACCTACAGAATAAGGGGCTGTAATCTATTTTAACTATTATATGTATCATTGTGACTCTTTGTGTGAGGAGCGCGAATAATTAATTAAAGGTTCCGGTTCAGGACAATTAATACCGGGTACACATATTCTATAAAGTAAAATGTTGGGGTATCATGAGAACAGGAATCAGAACCGAATTTGAATGATAAATCCATAAAACCGGATCATAAAATGTAGCGCGTTGCATGGCAACTGGTTCTCTGTTGCTATGCAACACAAGTGCGAGAGCTTCCTGTGTCATAAGTCTGTGGGCGAATGACCTACCTTTTGAATGCAGTCGCTATTGGATGCCTGGTCGAAGCTGAGGCAGTCGTTATATTTCATAAACGAACAGCCTTTGTCTCTTGTCAAAAACTGCCTCTCGCTTTCCGGCAGTGGGAGCATAACGGCCGTGCAATTGCATAATGATCGAATCATTTTGGCACTGCACTTCCATCTGAAATTCAGGATTTAGTACACTGCTTCACAACTGAAAATACTTAAACAAATATCTTTCTAATTTTTTGAATATAACTTATACAGGGTGGCCCAAAACAAACGAGATTTGACGATATTTATTTTCGCAGACGGAATCAAGCCTTGGCGTCTACTGGCCGGTTGTAGCCCAAGGTCTGAAGTATCGATTCCCGCCGTCATCGTAAAATTTTCTCTTAGCGGTACTTTGTGAAGTGCTACTGTAGCCCAAAAACAGCTTGGTAGAACGATACACTATATTTGGGCCTATAACTTTGCGATCCGTGAATTGATTTGGCTCAAACTTAGTACACTTGTTAAGCAGACACCTGGGAAGAACGAGCCAAAAGGGCTTGTGAATTGCGCTTCTGGAAATAAAGTTATGACCAATTTACAAAGTGCAATTTTCTCAATTTTCACGAAAAATCACTCTTTATCCAAGGTATTTGGTCGAATTTCTCGGAATTTCTTGGATGTTTTTGGTGTTCTTGTTGTCACATGACCTGGATAATCGAACGCAAAAACGTTTTTGGCTTACTTCCTTGTTTGAGTTTTATCAATTTTTGGAGTCAGACAGATCACCCACGTTAACGTGTTATTTGCGCATGCATTCAACGGTCGCATTTTGGAAAATGCGGAAATCGCACAAAAGCTTTTTTGTTCTGCATTGCCAAACGGTAGGCGCACCAGAAGAACCCAAAATCTCCAAAAAACTTCAAAAATATCGACCAAAACTTTACTCAAAGACGGAGCACTGCGTTGACAGAAAAACTGCATTTCATATATTGGTCATAGCTTTTTTCAAGAAGCGCAACTCACAAACAGCTTGGGACTGTTCTTCCCAGGTATCAGCTTAACAAGTGTACAAAGTTTGAGCCAAATCCGTTCACGGATCGCAAAGTTATAGGCACAAATATGGAGTATCGTTTTACCAAGCTGTTTTTGGGCTACAGTAGCACTTCACAAAGTACTCCTAAGAGAAAATTTTACGATGACGGCGGGAATCGATACTTCTGACCTTGGGCTACAATCGACCAATAGATGACTAAGCTTGATTCCGCCTCCAAAAAAATATCGCCAAATCTTTTTTTGCACCATCCTGTATATCTTTTAGCACAGAAAAGACCAAAAAATGTTTTAATAGTTAAGATATTATGTTTATTCAATTATAGAATGATGTATAAATTTTTGTCCACTCGCTTTTTTAGTCAGTAATCGATTAGTTAGGAGGACATTCAACGAGGAATTTCGTAAAAATGAGCGTGAAAGTGAATGAAAAAATATGGAGGGATTTGCCTACTGCCTCGCTGCTCGCCGCCGAACAGCGAGAGCGCTATTGATTAAGTAATAATTCTGACTAATGCGACAATATTAATATGATGATTCATACTCGCATGCATCGACGGTTTCGTTTTCGACACATTGCACTGTCCCTCTGACCGTCGCCATTGATTGATACTCAGCTTGAACGGTAGTAGGATACTTTAGGTTCATCTCTGACGGACAGTATAAGTTGTCGTCCGCAGCGCTCGTCTCGACAATATTTAACTGCATTTCCGTCCCGAACCGTCCAGAAAAGTCATAGAGCATGTTTGGGCTAAAATCTTTGATTGAATTAAAAATGAACCACCAACAGCCCCCTTCGATTTCGATAAAAATTTTGCATTAGAGATAACTTCAAATTCGTTCTTCAGTATTCTTTCTAATACACAATATTCACTTGATATTCCAATTCAACCCACCTTTCTGAGCGGCCGCTTCCTTTCTTGAATTGCGGTACTATTTGAATGTATGAATAATCCCCTTCTGTTGTCAGTGACATATTGAGACGTGGAAAATCGATGTCGAAGCAAGTATAATACCAAGATACGAGAGAAATTTCAAAATCAGTTATTGCCGTCCAAATGTAGGTAAGGTTCTCATCCGCGGCGTAATGCCAGGAAATCAAGCCAAACTTGTTGATTAATTGGCGGCCAAGCTCCTGTTTCATCTCTTCAACTGTTACGTTCAATTGATCGAGATAATATTCCAAAACGAGGTGTGCATTCCAGGTGTCTTCGTTTAAATAATCTCTCAGCTGAAAGCGCGATTACTATCCGATCAACTATACTATTTTCACTTTGATAAGGACATTTTCCATTAAAAACAGAACATTCTCCAAAACAAAGAGGATATTTCACCTATCGATTTGCATTGGAGAGTGGCCTTTATTAAAGTGAAAATGCGCTAACCGTCATTTTATCGAGCGCATTTTATCGAGGGTCTTTTTTATCGAGACAGTTATTTTTTTCGCTTCTATTTTCAATAATCGAGTGTTAATAATTCAAAAAAGGGTCGCAGAGAGCTATGATTGCTACCGTAATTAAATTAAGACAGACGCTCGCAGTGCAAGTGCGTTAATAAATCAATAGAAGGTTTAGGTAAAGATGTGACAAAGGTAAAGATCGTCAATTTTTAATGTAGGCATAGCCTTCGAGGACTACAGCGGTCTTGCCCTTAGTGGTGTAGTTTTTGACGATTTCGAGGTCACACTTATTGAATAATTAGCAGAAGAACAATGAGGGGATAATACAGAAATGAACACGAATGAATGCGAAAAAATGACGGGAAAGAACGGGAGGCAAAAATTAAAACAAGAGCGAATGGAAATAGGCAGGGTCGACAGCAAAGAATGGAAGGCGGAAAATTTGGATGCGTATGCGAATGCGAATGGGAGAGAATGAATGAATGAATCTACGAATCAGCGGGTAGTCAAGATCTTACAGTAGTACACACTTATTTGAACAGTCAAAGGTCGCGCTCAAACGCAGCCTGCGCTCATTTCTGCGCGCGCCAACATTATTTCGTTATTGCAGCTTAAAATAGCTTGCAACAGTACTGCTCTTTCTACTCTCGTCATGCTTCATTACACTTTCTATACCATTTATGCTTTCATGTTGCTGCAAATGTTTACTATTCCCACGCTGCTTCGCTTTTATTATGTCTTCCTTCACATATATCTACTTACTTCTGTTTTGTCTTTGATAACTGTGTGGAAATGTGAAAATAAAAGCGAACAAATAACCGTCTCGATAAAAAAGACCCTCGATAAAAAAGATCTCGATAAAATACGCTCGATAAAATGACGCCTAATCGTGAAAATGGTACAAATTAGCATCTTAGTTACTAATAGTTGTATGCGCTTTTCTGCGCTCACATTATTTTATAAATTTTAAATAACTACTTGCCATTTGTTTATTGCAGCAGGATATCCACGAGTTTTCGCCCGAGTCCATGACAGAGTAATTAGCTGAGAAAGAAAATATTTCACTGTAACACTGTCCCGTCTCAACCAGCGTCATTGTCGTCAAGTAATCCATAATTGTTCGCGGCCAGGGTAGAGTGTCTACGTCGTACAGAAACGCTTCTTTAGTGATGGCTTTCTCGGTAAAGTATTGATGAAGCTCTGTAGTCGTTCCATTTCCTGACGAAACATGCAGTATTTATACTGGAGTTGTTAGGTGTTGCTTGGTTTGAGTGTTAGCAATTTTGATATTTAATTTAGTATTTTAGTATTATCCTTTATTTAAAAAAGGTCCCAATGAATCTGAATTTTGGATGTCTCCTGATTGTGTAGACCATAACCATTTTACTGTCACCTGATCGCTTAGGAATTCGGACATTACGGTGCCGCACCCGCCTCAAATGTCGAAAAAAAATGGTAGCGTTAATTACAGGGTGGTCCACGAAAGTGTGCCGATTTCTTTTTTTATAAAATGCGCAGTTTATAATGAAATTTAACGAAACTTGGGCACATTGAAGAGACAATAGCAATTTATCACCCCCCCCCCAAATTTTATTAAATTTCAATGAACCATTCACAAGTTATACTGCTCTATGTGATCGCCATCATTTTTAGCAGCTTTTCCGTTAAGGCTGCCAGGGCATACAGGGCATATCTGTCAGCGTATGCGCGAATTTGCGCATTACTTTAAAGTGGCATAAAAGAAAGAAAACTGAATCAACTTTGAAGATTAAAAAAGAAAATCTTAGTTAGAGATTGCTCTGTCAGAGGCAGCAACCGCATTCAAATTAGTTGATTTCTTATAGCTCCGTGAAAAAGCAAGCTTGTTTACTGCCGTTTGGAACACTCTAAAATGATGGTGATCACGTAGAGCAGTATAATTTGTGAATGGCGGATTGAAATTTAATAAAATTTGCGGAAGATAAATATTTATTAAGTCTTTACAATGTGCCCAAGTTTCGTTAAATCTCATTACAAATTGCGCATTTAATAAAAAAAGAAATCGGCACAACTTCGTGGACTACCCTGTACAGAGTATTGACTAAAGCTATCGATATACAGTATCCTGAAATTTCGCATCCAGTCTGGACATGATGTGATCTTGTTTTGAAAATGTTGTCTCTAATCTTCTGGCAATTGTGACAGAATTCAAAAGCGTAGATATGCGCTAAAATCATGAAACAGTAATTTTAGGTTCTACTTTTTGTTGAATTCTGGTTACAGTAATTCTACATGCAGGTTCGCTCTGATTTACAAAGTTTGTAAATGGAAGTATTAGGAGTGTAAAACATTCGTCACAAAATCGAACGAGATTAGCTTTATTCCAAACCAAATTGTTAAAATAAGTGTGCTGAAATGGCGCTGCAATTTTTGGTTTTCAGTTTCAGAAGCTGCAGGTTTTAAGGATAAACAGAATCATTTTTATACCTTTGAGCAACTCTTCCATCGTGTAACCGTAAACTGGCAGGCAGACAGTTCCCTTCGGAATGGAGAAAGGATGATGTTGGCGAAGTGTCAAAGTTGAAGTTGTCTCTTGCGCGATATAGTGTTTTGTCACGCCAAAGGTCATGTTTATCATCATGACAGAAAAAGTGATAACTATGGATGCCCTAAATCAATCAGTTGGAAAATTTTTTTATCGTCATTAGTGCTCAAAAAGCTGTGTCGAAATTTTCAATTGTCAAAGTTTGGTAAGTGATTAAAACAAGTATAATGTTAGTCATAAACTTTTTATATGTTCCGTTTGTAAATTTTCAGTAGACACTTAAACGCTAGCCAAAAGTGAGCTTACTAATTCTGTATTTGAAAACCCTTTTTCTCCGTTTGGTCGAGTTCATGCCATAACTCATGCTAAAAGTAATCACTTACCAAAATCCCTTGACAATCAGCCACTTGAAAATTTGCCCTTTCGTCCATCTTGTCGCGGTAATCTTCGATATATCAAACAGTCCAAGTTGTTCGTTTAAAACGTGACCCAGTTTTGGGTGCAAAACTTTTGTTAGTAACAGACTCATTAGCAACACTCGCTAACAAAGTATTTCGTCACAAATCTAAAATGAAACTTTGAAAGAATTCTGTGCATATCCATCAAGTTACAGAAAACGATGCTACGTTAAAAGAGAATCAGTGCATGAGTTTTTTTGTCTAGTTAATGAGAGTCGAGAATTGAAAGACTGAGTCTGATATACACCAATGCCGCATTCCACCGCCTGAGCATTATTTGTGGCTATGTAATGTGACGATGATAATGCAGAAAAGAGATTCAGCTCTTAAATTTTAAACATTCAACAGTTTCATGAAATAGGCCACTGACTTATCAATTGTCATATAGCGCGCTACAGATTCTCAATTACGGTTTCATAAGTTCAGAGACGCACATTTTTCACCCGATCTTTGCAGTCACTGAATCTAATCGCGAAAATGCAAAATATCCATCAAAAGCATAATCTGGGAATAGAGCAGTACAAATCCTACGCAGTGTCATCCACCAAAGATAAACATTTTACGGAACTGAATTTTGACCGAAAATTTCAAGTTGTCTATATATCTGATCAAACTAAACTAGTAGCCTCAAGTTTAAAGAGTCCTCTTTCTCGGAAACCTTTTCAGCAAGTTTTATTTGACAGCTTACCTTCAACGTCGATATCGAAAGTCATGAACAGTCAAGGAGTAACTAATTTTGCTTTCCGTTAGTAACCGCGTTCAAATGATCGGTTACTTAACGACGGAAATGAATCAACTGCGCAATTATTGAACTGAGAGAATTCCAACATCTGCTGTTACCATAAGAAGCAGTTTTGTGGCAAAACATATAAATATTAATGACTAAACGATTGCGCTGTAAGCACAAATTCGTTTGGCTGCATTTGGTTTAGTTGCATACTGGATCTTCGTTCAACATGATCCATGGATGGTATTATCTCACGCCATTGACATGTTCTTTTATCAGACATTTCAAATAAAAGTGCACCCAAAATGTTTGACATCTTCAAGTAAAAGAAATAGAGAATACTTGCAGCCGCTCAGTATCTATTTCGTTGTCAGTTGCCTTGCTGCATGATAGCATTTACACGTAAGAAGCTGCTGCAAGTCTCTGCAATGTTCGCTGAGCATTTAGCAATATAATGACCCAAACTAAGAAATAGTCACATCAGAGAAACAGGCTACTATCACACATTTACTGGCTAGTTGTGATTTTCATTCAAGAAACGCAACGCTTTATAAATCTGTATATTTGCGTTAAGCAAGTTTTAAAATTTTTAAAGCTTTCGAGAGCTACCTCATGCTTGCTGATTCAAATTCAGTATGATATTCATGCGATGTAAATATTTCTCTTGTTATCCGACTGGTTTCGCGCGATGGTTGAAAAAAACTGCGCAGAGTTCACAGTGTATTAATTTAACATGCAGTCAGTTGCTCTCATAACGTTAGCCTTTGTAACGCCAGTCCTTGCCAGTTCCGTGTACTGCGTACAGGACCAATTGCGGAAAAAACTAAAACCGCGCCCTATAAATACTTAAAACGCGCCCTATGTCTTCGTGGTCTTCAAACGCGCCCTATGTTGGATATTTTCAGTATGTTAAGGTGCAACATAGGGCGCGTTTGAAGACTACGAAAACATAAGGCGCATTTTTAGCAATTATAGGGCGCGTTTTAATTGTTGTCCACCAATTGCTCTTATAAGGTAACTATGTTTATAGCGTCGGTCATTTGGCCGTCCCTTGACAGTCGTTTTAAACGCGGTTGACTGTACTTTTATTTTTGGACGATTCCATTTGATCTGCTTTCACTGCTTAGGAGTGAATCATTAGGCTATTTGCAAGGTGTTTTGAAATGATGATGGTAAGTTAATTGCGCTTGCTAAATTTAATCTTCAGATTGAATTCTCCATCGAAACTGCTCTCAACTTTTTAAAGAATCATCTGTTCGAATTCTAATAAAGATTTAGCTGCAGGAAAAATGAGTTCACCTGTCAGCAAACAGAAAATAGACTGAATCACCCATAGATTTGAATCAACGAATAATTAAACGTTATCTTTCTTGGGATATAGACTACTGTCTTCTTAAACCCCCAAAATACTTTTCGTCTAATAATCATATTTGAGTTCATAAATTAATTCTCAGTGTATGAGAAATAAACGGCAAATACTGGAATGCTGAGAAGGGGCGCCTTATTCTCAGCGTACTCTGAAGCACTCTGCAAACCTTTGCGTCACTCAAAATTTGATCAACAACTGAATTTCTGTTCATTTTCAATGATTTCAAAACATTTCTGTATGCGTGTTCATTCTCATGGCTGCTGTTTTTAGATTACCTGGTGCGCTGCCCTCTTCAGGTTATGCTGTTACATGTACTGATGTAAACACATAACACCAAATTCAAATAAATAATATGCGATATACAACAGCGACACATGCACGACAACAAGAATACCGCCACAGTAGTGCGCAATTGCAAAAATATAATAATCAACGCCAAAGTCGATTATGAAATGAAAAAACTTTTTTCTAATCTTTTGGAACGACAATAATTGTCTTTCTTCTCTCAATTCTTCCGCCCATCGCTTTATCGCTAGTTACCTGAGTCATTCTTTCTACGTGGCCATTTGGTTTCAATAGAGCCATGCCTATGTTTACAAGAATCGACAGGGTAGAAACAATGAATTGTACAACGATCAAGAAGTCTAAACCAAGCCATAAACCCAGAACGCCTCCCAAGGCGCCGATAAACTCTTCGTTTGTCCACTCATATTGTTCTTCAAAATACGGTGCGGTGAAATCTATCACTTTTATAGTGATTCTTGCTAACTGACCATGTCCAGGAGAACGCACACCATTCGGTGATCGAACCACAAATTTCCGATGCTCGCAATTTGGCAGTACCTTTACACAACATCATTTATAAATTGTGCCTTCAATCACTTTACCTAATCATTGGTTGAGAATTATAGATTTCCCAAAAAAATTATTATTATTAGAAATACTAAAAGTTTCATATTTTAATGCAACATTATAAATAACTGATTATAATTTGAAAAATTTTTAGTCTCGGGCAGATTTATTGTAAGATGGGAATAAAATTATCTTGCATTTTCTGCTTTTATCGCCATTACCGTATTTCTTCCAATAGACGCCCAGGGCGTCTATTTTTTCAATCAAGGTTTGAGGGGGGCGTCTATTGGAGGGGGCGTCTATTAGAGGGAGGGCGTCTATTTTTTCAACCGATGTTTGAATTTGGCGTACGTTGGAGAGAAAGAATCTTTTCTCCTAGTTGCTACTTCCGCATGAAATATAATTTATAAATGAAAGGATTGTGCGATATCAGTAGTCGAATTTGAATGGGAGTTCAGTATTGACCTTCACTGCACAGGCGTTTATTATTCTAATTACCCTAGAGGGGGACTATGACTTAGGGGGGGGGCGTCTATTGGAGGGAGGGCGTCTATTGGAGAGGGGCGTCTATTGGAGGGAGGGCGTCTATTGGAAGAAATACGGTAAATGAGATGAATCCAATATTTTGCCCGACTGCAATATTGTTTTGCGCCAACCTTTGCAGCCTTCTCTTCTTGTTCACTCAGAATGCCTTGCTTACTTTTAAATTATATTTGACTGCGCCTCTATTAGATGTTCAGGTTCTTAACGGCACTATCTTATGAAGCATATGGAGAGGTAACCTTCTGCTCTACGGCGGAGTACACATTGTCCCCGAAAACGCTCCGCATGTGGTCTGTAATACGTAAAGAAGCCTAACATTCTAGCACAATTTATATATGACACTCCTCTTGATAGCATCCTAGGTTTGCTCCATGTTCCACGCCGGTAAGTTTTAGACAGCCATCCATCTTAGCAAATGAACAGTCGCCTCTTGTCTTTCTTTGCCTTGCAAGGGGTAACAATGGAATCATAACGGGGGTACAATTGCACTGACTTTGAAATAATTCAGCATAACACTGCCATCTGAAATGAATTAAAACGATAACAAATACAACTGTATTGGTTACAGAAGTCGCATGTAATAAAGAATTTTCCCGAAATCTACGCTCTTCAGTATTGATTTTTCAAAAAAGCGCGCACAGGGGCCAGTTTCAGTAAACTCAGGGGGCCAAAAAAAACCGAGATTTGGAAATATTTTTTGCTAGGATGCGGAATCAAGCCTTGGCGTCTACTGGTCGGTTGTAGCCCAAGGTCTGAAGTATCGATTCCCGCCGTCATCGTAAAATTTTCTCTTAGCGGTACTTTGTGAAGTGCTACTGTAGCCCAAAAACAGCTTGGTAGAACGATACACTCTATTTGGGCCTATAACTTTGCGATCCGTGAACGGATTTGGCTCAAACTTAGTACACTTGTTAAGCAGACACCTGGGAAGAACGAGCCAAAAGGGCTTGTGAATTGCGCTTCTGGAAATAAAGTTATGACCAATTTACAAAGTGCAATTTTCTCAATTTTCACGAAAAATCACTCTTTATCCAAGGTATTTGGTCGAATTTCTCGGAATTTCTTGGATGTTTTTGGTGTTCTTGTTGTCACATGACCTGGATAATCGAACGCAAAAACGTTTTTGGCTTACTTCCTTGTTTGAGTTTTATCAATTTTTGGAGTCTGACAGATCACCCACGTTAACGTGTTATTTGCGTATGCATTCAGGGTGTAACGAAATACTGGCATAGGGATCTAGAGAGAAAACCGTTTAGTTTATCAAAAATATAACTAAACTACATGAAAGAGCGTCATATTTTGAGTCAGAAACTATCAATTAATAGTTCATATGCACGCCGTTTGTCTTGCACACAACCGCGAAAAGGTTTGGCAGCGAACAAGGTGAATCAAAAATAACAGAACGCGTTTGATGAAAAATAACTCTACTAGTACGCAACCAAATTCAATGCGGTCTTTGGCTCTGATAGAGCAATCGCTAACTTAGATTTTCCTTTTTTATTCTTTCAAATTGGTTTATTTTTCGTCTTTTTATGCTTCTTTAAAACAATGCAAGATTTCTCACATTCACTGACATTGATGGACAAAACTGTCCAAATGCACTCATTTTTGCTTTCAGTTAAGGTTTCTCGGTAGCTAACTGACAGATTCTAATGAAATTATATATACTTATAGAAGAAAGGTTTGGCTACAAAATGAGCGGTAGATCATGGTATTCCGATAATTTTATGCTGAGATAATTGATCGTAAAGTGGATGATGCCAAACACAGTGGACAGTCTTCCGCTTTGGGATCAATAATCTCAGCACAAAATGATCGAATTATCCTGATCTGCCGCTCATTTTTTAGCCAAGCTTTTTTCTATATGTATGCAAAATTTCATTAGAATCTGCCGATTTGTAATAGAGAAATGCTAACTGAAAGGAAATGAAAGCATTCAAATAGTTTTGTTTCTCAGAGTATGAGCAAAATCTCGCCTTTTCGAAAATGATATAAAATGACGATAAATGGACCAATTCTGAAGATTAGAAAAATACTTTCTTTAGTTTCTGACTCAGAATTTAATGCTCTTTCACGTGGTGTAGGCAGCAATTTTGTTAACTTAACGGTTTTCTTTTTATACCCTTACGCCAGTATTTAGTTATACACTGTATCCGCATTTCTGGAACTGGAATATTTTTATGTAATCGATCGCAGATTGCAATAGCAATTATGAATTAATTAAAACGAAATGCTTTTTACGTGCGCAACTGCTTTGTTGAGTCTTCGGAACATTGCTTCTTTCCCTTGACAACTTTCATCGCCTTGTACGACGCTTGAACGCTTATGACAAACGTTTTATTCCAGCCAAGCTCGGTGATTGTATTCAACTCGGAATTGCTCATTAGCGCCATGTTTGTCTGCATAGGTGTGCCATATCTTCCGATTACATCATAGAGCATATTTGTTGTAAGATATTGCCTAAAGAAGAATGGTTAGTATAAGGAAGTTTAATAAAACTGAATGTATTGCAGTTAGAAAGAAGTCAGCGAAAGTTTCTTTCGGCCTTCCGCGCTGTCTGTTTCTCACTGTCAGTGCTATATCCTCATTATTTTCGCCGAATATTTCATGTTCTATTCATCTAGTTTAGGAGAATAATTATGCATTCTGATCGCGGATATTATGCGCCGACTCGCCGCACTTTTTCACGTTTTCACGTTTGAAAAGCACTCTGATCTACACGAACGCAGAAAATACTTTGCTGCATCAATAAGATAAGCTCCGAATAACCTCCTGAAATCTTTAGAGAGACTGCACTTCCTAACCTATTTTCGAAAGATTCTCCTCTCTCTTCGTGTCCAAACGACACATTTAATACTACAATACTCACCGATTAACTCTTGTTGAGAGCGTTGGATATGGATCCATTTGAACGTAAAAAAATTCCCTCTTTGATGTTAGCATAACATTTTCGCTCGGGAAATCGACATCAAAACAAGTGTAATACCAGGATACGAATGCTATTTGAATTTTGGTAATTTGTCGATAATACATTTCTTCGCTTCCGTCGGTATAGTGTGCTGCCGTTAGAGAAAAGACCTTAATTATTTTTCTTCCAAGCGCTTGCTTCAGCTCTTCTACTGAAACGTCCAGTTGATTCAAGAAATCTTCGAGAACTATATGAGCGTTCCAAGAATCTTCATTCACATAGTTGCGCAGCTGAAATGTTTTTAGTTTCAGAAATGATCCCTTCAGATTTTATTTATTGAGAATTAACTGAAGCAGTGTACGCATTCGAAGCGGCGATGATATTCCTCCCAACAACGTTAAGCTAAATTTGTGTCTCATAATTCTAGCTTACTAATGCTAAGAAAAAAGATGTTCATGGTATTGAAGACCAAAAACTTGTTTAAAACTGTCCTATGCAATCTTCCAACCATTCTTTCTTAAAAGTCTGCAAGCTTTTCTAAAATTTCATGTACGGTTCGAAATGCCAGTGAATAAATGAAAAAAATTTTAAAATTTAATTCAATAGCAGGTAAAAAATTATTTGACAAGTCTTCAGACCATTATAATGCACGTAAACCATTCAGAATAGTTCAGAACATTTCAAAAAGACTACATCTCGCTGACATTTTGCAGAACAAGCCGAAAAATAACTCAAAGTTAAAAAATTTTCCAAGCATAAAATAGCGGAATCCAAATTTACCTCAGCAAGAATATCTCTTACTGTAAATAAGCCGCAAAGTCCCAATGAGTTCTAACACAAATCCAAGAAAGCAACTATTAAGGACTTTCGATTGAGTCACATACAAAATTGAAACGTGCAGTAAGAGCAGACAATTTTAGTCCAGCAGATTAATGTTATTGGACCAATAGCCAGGGTTCGGAATCGACCTTTTTAAAAAGGTTTGTCCTTTTTTTGGGACCCTAAATCTGTTTTATTATGAATGTCCTTATTAAAAAGAAATGTCCTGTTTCCAATGAATGTCCTTTTTTGTCCTCTTTTTTTGATCAAAAGGCCAAAATTTTGAAAAAAAAGGACATTTTGAAAAAAAGACAAAATTTTGACACAGAAAAAAAGGACCGTTTCCAAAAGACCCAAATATCTGTTTAAAAGTTCAAACCAGATATTTGTGTCTTTTGAAAAATGTCCTTTTCTTCTGTCTCAAAATCTTTCTTTTCTTAAAATGTCCTTGTTTTCAAAATTTTTAATTCCGAACCCTGCCAATAACATAATCGTATCCTTGGTTGCTCTTAAGATATGCAATACTTAAATCCATTATGAACCATTGCATTGAGTGCTCCTATGAACCACTCAACTTAAGGAAACGCTTATGGTACCGGTCCATTGTTCTATTCAAGTCCCTTCTGTATCTAAGCGCTACCCATGTCCCAGAAAACGTCAAAATGATACATTGTATCAAAATAAGGAAAAGCGTACCATAAAGTAATTGAAATAACCAATCCAAGAGCGCTCTTTGTAACCTGGAGACCATTCTTTTTCCCGTTCCAGAGTATACATGACGGTGAAATTCGTAGAAAACGCAAAAACTGCCTGAAACCAGTCACCAGCTTCAACAAGAGTCATTGTCGTTAAGTAATCCATAACAGTTCGTGGCCAGAGTAGATCACCACCATTATCCAGAAACTTCTCCTTCGTCATACCCTTCATATTGAAATATTCCTTCACAGAAGCGGTCGATCCGTTTTCTAAAATCTCAACGTCATGAAGAAGATTTCACTCTATTACTAAGAAAAGTGGCTATTCACATAGCATTCAAAACCAGCGCAGAAGTGCTTTCCTATAACAATTATCAAACATTTCCCGCTTCAGTTTTGAAGCTCTACTACAGAGATCGGGTTCCGCTTACCGTACCTTTTTGAAACAGCTCATCTAGCGTGAATCCGTATATTGGCAGGCAGACAGTGCCCTTTGGCACTGCAAACGGTTGATTGTTGACGAGCGTCAGAACGGAGATCGTGTCAGCGGCGATGAATCGCTCAATCAATGCAACACCCGACTGGACAGTCAACACAGAGAATATGGCAAACACTACCAGCCTGCAGGCAAGAAATGGTGAATTCACATGAATATTACTTTTAGACTTACCAAAACGTTTTCATCAACAGCCACTTGAGTGCCACTGTTGCCGTCCAAGATGAAGCGTCCGTCCCACCAACACCGATAATCTCTCCAAATTTGTTGGCATACTGAGCGACTTTTTGAGTAACACTAGTCAATTTTTGTTCCATTTCTACTACCTTCGTCCTGAAGTGTTGCGTAAAATAATTTATCCTAATTGTGGTCTAAAATACTGCAGCCTTTGAAGAATATTTCAAATTATACATAAAACTCACGTTTCTGTAAACTTGCAAAGGCTTTTGATGTCTCTGTCTCTCCACAAAGATGACTCGGCGTAATCACCCTACCCTCACTGCAATATTCATACGGTCGTGAAACACCTGCATTCTACTAAATTGGATCTCTGAATAGTTTGAACGCCTCGCTTCTAATTACAATAAAGATTGAGTTTTCAAAGAAGATCATCTGCCAGCATGGAGATGAATAAATTATACAATCTCCTCTAACTGGAAACTATCTAGGATTGTGTGCAAACTACTTTTATATAGAGCGATCAAGGCGCAGTAACATTCTGATTCGCATACTTGCGAGTAGTCAAAAGGGCAAAGTTTCAGAGGAATCAGTTACCTGTAGAAAGAGAGAAATTTACAGCCCAGAAAATGAAATATGCAGAAGGACACCGCAAAGGGGATATCGAAAATGCGTTATCGGAAAATTTCTGCACTTTAAACATATGAATATGAGCATGTATCGCATGTGAGCGTCATTAGGATCAAGTAGGACACGAGACTATGGTGTATATGCTAAAGATCTCTGCAGATGATTGGCAAGAAAGATAAAAGATAAATTTCAAGCTGATAAACGTAACACCTTCAGTTTTCTGTCAGAAATATCTTGGTGATTAAGTAATGATTCCCACAAAGCCGAGAGACAATGCAGCTGTGACGCAATATTTTCTTACGGAGCGACATCAGTTTTTCAGTTTATTTCCGCTACTGTTCGTTACTCAAAGGGTGTTTCATTAAAATAGCTCAACTTTCAATATTCAATGCTTGTTATTCAATTCATCACATCAACTGAATTATATTAAGCTCAACACTGAAGTGCAACAGAAATTTTTGAAGAGTTATTTTTCAATTTTCTGAAAATGGTCACAAAGCAGCAAAGTATAAATAGAATGACCATTAGTATGGAAAATGAGCGTGTTTGCGAGTATTTTAACGTTTGCTTACTGCATATTTTTGTTTCAAAAATGTTTGCAGACCTACAACAATGAAGTCACAACTGCACCTTAAAAAGACACGTTAGTGACGAGTTTAACGAGTTTTTGCATTTCGTTTTCTATTCTGTATTTTTGAAACGTTTAACATTGCGTAGCACAATAAAATTTTCATCTCTGCATCATTTATTCTCAAATACAAGATGAATTGATATTTGAAGTACGGTGCGTAAACAAATTTCACTGACTCTAGTGAGACGGGCGCTTTTTAATATGCTGCTTAATTATGTTTTTATTGTACTGAGTTGATTTATTTTTAATAATCAGGAACTGAGTTAAAGTTCAATTCAATAAACAACGTTCAATGCTTAGTGTGCAGTCTTCTTTTGTAACAGAATTGTCTTTAGTTGAGTATCTAATGATGAGATGGTTTTATGAAATCGGTCTCAGTCCGACGTCTGTCGCCTCTGCTCTCGATTTTACGTCTGCAAGGTTCAAACTCGCTACGATAGCACAATAAAGATGAATATTGCTCATGGTGATTTGCACTTGTCATAGGTATGACTTATCGATTCTGTAATCGCAAACTCTTTGAAGTCTGTTGAACTCTATCTTTTCATATTCTCTTTACTTACGCATAACCTAAGAGCATGTTGTTCTTTGAAACCTTTGACCAAGGAGCTTCAAATAACGAAAGAAGCTCAGAAAGAGTGATCCATCATTTAAGACTTGAATTTATATGCCAAAATGGGCAATGTCGCGAAAAGCGATCTACTGACAGGTGATGATCGATAGAGGCTATTACGTTTTTTCCCTGACAGAGTCAAGCGGCACATCAAAAGACGATGATTGATTGCAGTGTGACACAAAAAACGGGGATCGCATGTAAAGCGAATAACGGCTTCGTTTTCTGTCACAAGTGGCGCTCACAACAAGGCACTTGATTGCATGAATCTTGTGAGAGGTAGCTGCGTTCACTAGAGTCTCACAATATCCCGAATTGTATCAACGTATCTACTATTCATGTCAAGTGGCAAATAAAGAGCTCTTGTCAAAGAAAGAGGAACTCACAGCAGGCAAGGATTGGAAACATCTGTCGTTGCTAAAACGAGTACTGAGCAAACAATGATGATTCAGCTGTGCTGTTATCGTTAGTACACGTGATCTTGATCGCCGACGGCTCTATCCGTGCTCTCAAAACTGAACTCTAGTTGATTGCTTTCTTATTCCGTTATAATAGCACTTTTCGATTATCTGACATGAATAACTGACGCCAATCGGACAGCTGATTTAGAAATATTGTCTTTTCTCATTCATATACCTGACATTATATTGCAGATTTCTAGTCGCATGATTTTATCCTTTAAAAGCAGTGCTCTCAGTATTTCTCAACACATGCACAAAGAAAGATACAGTCATCTGTTGTTTTGCCAACATTAAATTTTTTTCAAAGAGTTTTGAAGAAATTTTGAATTGTGAAAAGATGTTTGCAGATCGTAAATTCAGACTAAGCGGCAAGTTTCGTTACGACATGATCTATGATTGAGAGCAAGTTTGAGTGAATTAATGTTGATGAAAGTACAGACAGATCCAATGAATTAGCGCACGTTTTAGATTGTTATCATTTTTGTTCAGACAAAGGATTTTCAAGGAAAGACAGCATTGAGAGTATTGCTCCTTCAAATTTCATTTTATTTAGTAATTACTTCTAATATAAATGTGCTAACTGCCAAGCGAAATATCGAAGATTATCGAAAAATTCACTGCAGTAATAAGAGCGAGTACCGTGTTTCTTCCAATAGACGCCCAGGGCGTCTATTTTTTCGATCAAGATTTGAGGGGGGCGTCTATTAGAATGAAGGCGTCTATTGGAAGAAATACGGTATTCTAACTCAGTCCTAATTTGATATGTTTCGCATGAAAATAAATTTTCTTTATTTCAGTTTGTAAAATAAATTTTTTGCATGCCAATAGCAGTTTTTTATTTGAGGTACAACTGCACCATGCCAATCGTCGGAAAAAAGATTTCAGCTTTTTTCAATTGTTCCCTTGAAAATTTATTCTATTGACTACTCACAGTTGTGAGAAGCGTAACTTTTACCTCTGACTTGACGGCTTAATATATGTAGAGGGTGTTCCAAAACTTTCTTCCTCACTATTAGCCGCCTTTTTCTCGACTATAACTAAACAAAGTAGTGTGAAAATTTGTGAACTTACTAATTAAACTGTGAGAAAAACGAATCAAGCGTAGGAAACACAAAGAAAACAAGAAACAGAAAAACGATACAAAATAGCATAAACCACAGTTGGTCGACAACTGGTCTTAGTTGAGGGAAGTGACTGAGAGGACCTGTCGCATGAACTACGAGTCGGACTATTCTCTACGATGCAAACTATCATCAAGAATGAAGGTTGCCCTAGTGAGCACGTTCTTTGGGAACTGGCAGGATTACTTAGACCAGTTATCCATAGATTTCCACACCATCACGATGAACAGTAATTGAGAAACTGAGTGTAAAAGCAGTGGAGGGATTCTTGGAATACCTCACAAAAATGCTAGCCCAACGATCATAGGTAGTTTCCAGTTAGAGGACATTGTATAATTTATTCATCTCTATGCTGGCAGATGATCTTCTTCTTGGAAAACTCAATCTTTATTGTAATTAGAAGCGAGGCGTTCAAACTATTCAGAGATCCAATTTAGTAGAATGCAGGTGTTTCACGACCGTATGAATATTGCAGTGAGGGTAGGGTGATTACGCCGAGTCATCTTTGTGGAGAGACAGAGGCATCAAAAGCCTGTGCAAGTTTACAGAAACGTGAGTTTTACGCATACTTTGAAATATTCTTCTAAGATTGCAGTATTTTAGATCAGAACTAGGATAAGTTATTTCATGCAGAACTTCAATACGAAGGAGTAGAAATGGAGCGAAAATTGACTAGCATCACTCAAAAAGTCGCTCACTATGCCAACAAATATGGAGAGATTATCGGTGTTGGCGGTACGGACGCTTCGTCTTGGACGGCAACACTGGCACTCAAGTGGCTGTTGATGAAAACGTTTTGGTAAGTCGAAAGGTAATATTCATGTGAATTCACCATTTCTTGCCTGCAGGCTGGTAGTGTTCGCCATATTCTCTGTGTTGACTGTCCAGTCGGGTGCTACATTGATTGAGCGATACTTCGCCGCTGACACCATCTCCGTTCTGACGCTCGTCAACAATCAACCGTTTGCAGTGCCAAAGGGCACTGTCTGCCTGCCAATATACGGATTCACGCTGGATGAGCTGTTTCAAAAAGGTACTGAAAGCTGATCCCGATCTCCGTAGTACAGCATCAAATTTGAAACTGTGCGCAAAGTTTAATTTACATTCATCTTTTCCTGCACTTGCTTTAGATACTTTCAATAAATGTAATTCGTTTGAAAGTTAAATGCTTAAGATGCTAGCAAAGGAATAATTATAGGTAAATTTTCTAGCGTTTGTCCCGCTGACTCGCAGGGTCCGCTTTCTGATGGTGGGTTAGAGTTCGACATATGAACACGACAGTAGAATAATCCGGTTGGCCGTCGCATGCCTGACATCTGATCAAATGAGTAACTAAATACAATGTTCTTCTAATTAAGCAATTTGATACGGGGTGCTAACAAATGTTAAACTGTTCATTTAGTTTCATTTAAATTATTTATTGATTACATAACTATTTTGCTTTGGAATCTTTCGCTACACTGCAAAAACTGATTTTCCATTACATTCGGCTTCAATAAAAACATATCTTTTAAGGTAATGACTATTTTTTAAATATATTGAGATGCTCGAAAGAGACTAGTACTCATTTTACCGTCTTTTATAAACTGAAATCCTGCAAAATTCGTATAATTTAAAAAAAAGTAACATTTAAATTTTGAGACGTTTTTCCATTTCAACGAAGATTAACCAATCTCTGAAATCTTAAGAAGAGCCGAAAATTTGAGAAGTCGCGATGGTAACGGTTTCGTAACAAAGTTTGCATTTTAGGAAATGGCTCGGTTGCTGCTGTCAAGGAATATTTCAGTCAGCAAGGCATGACGAAAGAAAACTTTTTGGCCAATGGTGGTCATCTGCCCTGGCCAAGAACGTTATTGGATTATTTGACGACGATAACTTTGAGCGAAGGTGGTCTGTGGTGGCAGGGAAAGTTTGCGTTTTCATCAAATTATTCTACCATGAATAAACTGGACGAAAATGACTACAGAGACAACACATGGATCGGCTATTTTAACAATTATATGGTAACCATTTTCACATTGTTAAACTCAGTAATTAGGGTAGATTTGCGGAACAGTACTGTGAAAAGTTTTTGGCGGGTAGTAGAAAGGGGCACTATTTAAGAACGTGACTTTGACGTACAGTTGAAAAGTTTAAATATTGCATCTAGATTTATGAGAGCAAAATCAAAGGAGCCACGGATCAGTTTTCGTAAATTATATACCGTATTTTCCGAAAAAATGGCACACGCTAAAATAGTGGCACATGCGGAAACAGTGGCACATATGCCACTATTTTTTGCGTGTTGATCTGGAACAGGATGATCTTAAAGACAATAGGGGTGCTAGCGATCTACTTGTAGCTTAGGTATGTCATTTTAAACTTATTTCTGATTTGTCCGTAAAAAATTCATTTGCATGATGCTTTTTCGTTCATAAAAAGACCATTTTTCGTGTCATAGTGATGATGAAATATGTTGAGCAGGAGGTTAAATTAATAGTGACATACGCGGAAATAGTGGCACAGGGTAGAAGGATATTCAAACAATAGTGGTAGAGTGCTACTATTTCGGAAAATACGGCAAGCATTTTAATTGTTCTGATATTCTGTCAAGATCTATGAAAATAATGGAAATTTATCCTCAGAAATTTTGTCAATATTAAGACTTTTTACTAATAAAAGTATAGAGTGCCGCTGAAAATGTGGGAACTGCCATATCACTGACAATCCTCTCTCCATTCTCGTTTCCCATTTTCAATCTCTAATTAAAGCTAGCTTTGCAGTGAAGTTAGCTGCCTGCGTCTCAAAACAACCATGTATTGACAAATTGAGTTCAATTTCAGTCACGAGAGTATTTGAACGAAGATTCATGGTCTGCTCAGTTCCACATGGAAAGTTATCTGGATCAGCTGGGCGCTACAACTGAAGAAATAAAGCAGGCACTTGGTCGGGAATTGATTAGAGCTTTCTCCTTGACAGTGTCGCACTACACTTTGAGAAATGGAAAAGCGACTTTTCGCCAAATAAAGAATTTCAAATTAGCCTACGCTACTTGGTATTTGACTTGTTTTGACATCGATTTTCCCAGCGAAAATGTCTATTTAACATCAGCAAAAGAATTCATTTATGTTCAAATGGATCCAAGCCCTACTCTCTCATGGAGAATAAATAGGTGAGCAAAGTATTAGCTGATCCGCTGGAATAAAAAATGCCGTATACATTGCAAAAGCCTAATTTTGTCATAACAGAGAATGAGCCACGCTTTCACCCTACTTGCTTCTCTACTTATCTGTTTGATCGCCTGTCACGCTAAATCTTATTTAAAGGATTGTCTGCCTCATACGACAATGTACGGTTGAGGTGCAAATTTTGAGGCGAAATATAAACGTTTACAACGGTATCAATATTTTTGTAATTCTCTAAGATAGATCAAGGTTTTGAATGCTTAGAAACTGTACCTATTCCCAGGATTCGTATCTTTTAAAAGGAAATATGCAGAGTATTTCCCCTAGCTGCAGCACATGCGCTACTATAAAGTCTATTATGCTATTTGTAATACTCATGCGTTGTTTTTTAGAGATTTTCAAACTGAATATATGTTATATGACGTCCTCGGTCGGTTCGGAACGGAGATGCAGCAAAACACGCTTGAAATAGACAATACAGATAATAACGTTTATACTGAGCTTGGCTGGAATAATACGTTTGGTGTCAGCGTTCAAGCGACCTATCAGGCAATGCCAATCGTTAGCGGCCAGAAAAAATGTACCAAAGGCGAATTATTGGATACGCGCAAGTAATAAAGCACTCTTCTTCATTTAACGTAAATTGCAACTATATCAGTTACATTTACTGTACTTAGCAATGTAAAATAACGCATTTTTATTGCACTGAACTGAGTCTCGAGGTGATGCGGGAGTGAATTTTTTGAATTTCCTCTTATACCCTGTTTCACTGAAGCTCAGTCTTTGAAATCACAGATAATTTGGCTGCGTGTTACATCTCTGATTGAAGGTCATATACTGCCGAAATGTGATACGCACTCACGGTTTCATATATATTAGCGTCTGAGCTTTAGTGAAATAGGATCCAGCCAGTATAATTTTGATTATACTGTGATTTGAAGAGAAACAGATCTTTCCACAAATATTTTTTACACTGTTCAGACACGGGTAATCACAGGATGTAACATGTGAGTAACAATTTGTCTGGGTTATATAATGTGAGATTAGGTCCCACTAGACGCCAATTAGTTGTCAATTGTTTGGTTTACTAACTGCAAATAATTTCAGGTGGAATTGTCGCATCGAAAGAATACATAAACAGTGCAATTGTACACCGGTAATGCTACCGCTGTTGTCAACTGCAAAAAATTTGGCGACAAAAGGAGACTGTTCACTTGCCAAGCTCAGTGGCTGTCTGAGCTACGAAGGCGGTTCCGACAGTACTTGTCGGAAAAAGGAATGTTATTCTTAAATTGTGTTATCTTTTTTGAATAGTTTTTTAGTTGAGTAATACACAGAAAGGGTAATTAAAACTTGAACCACGGTTCAGACAGAGTACCGTATCCTCTTTGCACTTTAAAGCGGGTGACTCTGAAAGGATTTTAAAAATTAATAGCGGCAGTAGTGTTAGTACCATATAATGGCAGAAATAGTTCGTTAAGTGAAATTAGTATAGGGATTACGCCACATAATAGTATACTTTTCGCACTTCCTTTTAATAGTTGAAAGACAATTTAGTTATGGCTAGTATGCAAACAGAAAAATAATTTATCACGTCCAAAATAGCCGCGAAATTATGGCGCAGCTATTTAATTTTGTCCACACAAAAAAAGACAATAGGTTCGGCATTGCGAGGACGGCTACGTTTCGTACGTTTCAGTTCCGCCAGCCGGTACTGGCCAGCGATCGATCCTCTATCTTTTATGCGATTTACGTTGTACTATTTACTGCAATGCCATCGACGTAACTATCATGCAAGCACTGATAATTACGCTTTAATTCGCAAAATAGTCTTTGTGGGTGCGTTCTACGATTCTGATTTGGAATTAAGAAGTTATTTGAATTTTTAAGAAATGCGGAAACTTAATGACGAATATGCAAAGCGCTCACGTTTACGATGAATGTAAATCATAAGAAATATAAGGAAAGGTACTCTGGCTGATCCAACTTCCATATAAAATGTAAGCATCTGAAATACACGGTAGAGAGATTATTATGTGTAGAAATGTTTTAATAATGGACAACTTAGGACTACACCAGCAGTTAATATTGCTCTGATTTGGTTTAAACGTGCTCAAACTCGTTATAAGTTTACATCCTCTCATCTTTAAGCTACCTTAAGTCCCTCCCATAATTTACGCATTTACATAATCACAAAAACAACCAAAATAACACAATTTATGAATAATATCATGTTAAGTTGCTGCCGGATTGTGAAAACAGGAAATTTGAGATTCAAAAGCCGACTTACGCGCGTTACTTTGGTCATGGACAGTTGGCAAGAATTACAATAAAAGTGAAAGATTTCACCTCGCGAATTTTCGCAGAACAGTATGTGTGGACAAACGACGAATTTATCAGCGCTTTGGGAGGCGTTCTCGGCCTTTGGCTCGGCTTGGATTTTCTCATTATTATTCAGATTACAATCACTACAATATCGTACATGTTTAAAATTGGCATGAGCATTTGGCGAGCAGACCGCCATGTTTGAGGCTCACTCAAACAACGCCCGTTCTCTTTTCTTTCTCATATATTTTCTTGGTGAAGATTTTGCGATTTCTATATTCAAAGATCACGCTGTTTACTCAATGTGCAAGACATGTTTACTACATATATTTTGTCTTTGTTTTAATCATACAATATTTTCATCGCCGTAGAGCATGTGTAGAGTTTCACGGGCAGAGAGAGTATCATGGTGATCTGTGTTATTTTTGCTGAAATTATTTGGAACATATATGACGTGACGTAGCTCTATATAGTTCTTTTTGATATTGGCCTATTTTACCGTCATTTATTGTGCTTTCCTCTAATTAAGGTGTATTTTACTTTGCATATTTTGGACAGTCCTTGCGCACATTAAAATAAGCACAGTAGGGTATTCTATAAGTCATCATCCAACTTTGTTTTTGAATAATTTTTTCTCAAAGTGCACCAATCAAGCTGAAATTTGGTAGACTTATAGTCCAGTTATTCCCCTTTTTGTGGAAAAGAATTATTAAATTTCATCACCGCATTGTCGAGATATGACCAACCAAAGACAAGTACCCATTTTTAAGAGAATTGCCTGCGAAGCGTGAGGGTAAATTCATGGGTGACCTCGGCAAGAAATTTTAAATTAGTTTTGCTGTTAATCAATAAAAATGTCGATTTTATTATGGGAACCGTTTTCCATTGATTTACAACAAATATAGTCAAAAATTTCTTCTTGCCGAGCTCACCCATGAATTTACCTTCACGCTTCGCAGGCAGTTCTCTTAAAAATGGGTACTTGTCTTTGGCTGGTCATATCTCGACAATGCGGCGATGAAATTTAATAATTCTTTTTCCACAAAAAATGGGAGTAACTGGACTATAAGTTTACCAAATTTCAGCTTGATCTGTGCACTTTGAGAAAAGTTATTCAAAAACAAAGTTGGATGATGACTTATGGAATACCCTGTACATGACGCTATTGCAGTAGCCCTCCGTGTGCCGTCACCTGTGTAGACCGTTGAATAACGAATATAGATTGATCTCACAATCGCTCGATTGCACGCCCAACGATGGCGACACGTTGGCAATCTTGTCGGTCGTGCTTGCCCACTGTTGGGCTTTCAGCAGGTCAGCAATGACAACTGCGCTCCACACCGGCACTGTCTGTCGGTCTAATTTTTCTCTTCCGTGTCAACCACAAAATCGTCCTAAGACTGTTGAATGACTCCAAGCTGTTGAAAGTTCGCAGATTCAATTTATTCGTAAAATGAAAGTGCAGCAGGCGTAGAGAAAGCAGCAGAACAACAATATTCAGGTCGCAGAGTAAAATGAAAAACGTTACAAAACAATTCGATTCGAAGACACATCAAAACAAGGCTTGAACAATCTGTTTACGTTTCAGGTCGTAAGTGAAGTGATTGTTGAGGAAGTGATCGCTGCGGTAGAACTGGGTCATGTTCTGAATGTTCAGCTGGCGAGCCTATAAATATAATTTGTATGAGATATTGCACTTTAGAGCGGCGCTGCTTGAAGTATAGGAGGATTGGTTTGTTTTCGAAGCGGAGACTTAAGTCTGCGCTTTAAAAAAATAGTGAGGCGGTGATGGTTGCGTCCATTAAACTCAAAGCTTCCGTTTGAAGGACAGTAACCTTGTGAATATTTCTCGTGGGATACTTTGAGACATGGGCACGACCTTGAAGAAGTTTACGCCTCCAAGAATTTCCTATTTCAATAACTGCTAATGTTCACCACTTCGTAGAAAAAAGTACGCAAACCACGACCGGTTCAAAGTCGATGAGAACAAGATAGTTTTTGGAGGGAGGATATATCCCTAATGTTCTATGCCCATCTCTGGATACTTCCTGCCCGGGATCGAAGCGTTCAGAAAATTATCCTTTTGCGCCCCCTTCTCACCTTGTCCATCAGATCGCTCTCCGCAACGACAACTGTGTTCATTTCGACGCCCTGGTTCTGCGCCTGTCTGTAATGCACTTGCTCCTTCACGAGCTGCTTCAGAAGGAACAGCAGAAGTTCGTTGTTGTCCTTCTTGTAGGACAAGAAACGGGAGAAGTTCTGAAAGAGGGAAGTGATAAGAAAATGCAGTGACAAGTGGAATGCAGAGAGGGCTACAACGGCCCCAATCTTTGCACATTCGTTGCGCTTACTGAAGGCTAACACCATACTTGTAATTCCAAAATAAGGCGTGTTATTCGATATGCATTATATTGGCTTCTTAGTTCAGTACTTGAACAAGATCGTGAGATCGTAACAAACTCCTCATCAAAAATGTATAGATATCATTTGACCTAATAAGGCAATATACTGCCTAACACATCTTATTTTTCGAATATAAACATTATCTCAGGCTTGAATCTAAACGTGCGACTCGAAAAATATAAGACGAGCCAGCGACAATAGAATTCAAAACGTACGCGGCGCATTTGACGCATAACGCTGAACTTTTGAGTGCTGATGAAGCACTCGAGCATGGCGCGGATGGAGGCATTCACGTCGTCCTCGGTTACGTACGTCCGCAGGTGCATCTTCGCGTGCGCCTCCGACATGCGAATAATCGACTCCACGTGACGCACCGTGATCGGCACGCTTCCCGTAGCCTTAAATGCGCGAACAATCAAATCTGCATTCATACAGTACATCCGAAATCGAATCAAATGCTGCACTCATCCGGGTTCGTTTAGCATTAGAGTTTTACATAAAAGTGTTAGAGATGAATCAAGAAATACACTTATCCCATTCATTTCATTATATGGCTGTCGTTATCTTGATGACACA
>NIUQ01000420.1:0-50611 GCA_002796945.1 Plectus sambesii
GCGCATTGAGACCTGACGAATTATGCGCTTGATTGAAATCTCAACAGTTGAGAATTGAGAATTGATTTCTCAACTGCCCTAAAATGTTTATGAAACTGCGAATTGAGGAATTGTAATCTCAATTCTCAATTCTCAATTCTCAATACTCAATTCTCAACAGTTTTATGAAACCGACACCCAAGGAGTTGTAATCTCAATTCACAATTCGCAATTCTCAATTCTCAATTCTCAATAGTTTTATGAAATTGGCCCCAGATCATTAAACCCATGCCACTTTTTCAGTTCTTGATGAATATTCAAGTTCTTTTTGCGAAATGTTTGGCTAGAACTCCTCTATCGGGAGAACTCATGGGCTTGGCGATAAATTTCTTGAACAAAAAGTTATAGGGTCTCAAACAGGGCCCCAAGTGTAAGACGATTTGGGACATGTTTTGAACTGCCGCTCGGATCCTTCAACGACTTTCTGGTGGAAACTTCTCCCACTTCAAGGTCCCACCTAGGGACATTTCTGGTCCATGTTTCGCTTCTGGGCGTCACAACTTCGAGTCAGGAGAGTCGAGGATACTTTTTTTTGGGACACCTTGTACAATCTCTGCTCTGAGAGAATATTTTACATAAAAGTAATTTTGAACTGAAATTTAGCAGATATCTCTACACCGGAAAACTCTTAAAATGATATTTTGAAGATAGCTTTTATCATTGGGTGACATAATAAAAGTTAAACAGTGCCTCTAAAGTTAGGGGGTACCTGTTTATTTTTGGGTCACAAAGTTTTTTATGGCAAAAAATACTCTCTCAGTGCAGAGATTGTAAAAATCCCAAAATTATCATACCGTATTTCTTCCAATAGACGCCCTCCCTCCAATAGACGCCCCCCCCCCCAAGTAATCGTCCCTCTCTAGGGTAATTAAAATAATAGACGCCTCTGCAGTGAAGGTCAATACTGAATTCCCATTCAAATTCGACTACTGATATCGCACAATCCTTATATTTAGAATAATATTCCATGCTAACGTAGCATTTGGACAAGAAAGGTGCTCTCTCTCTCTTACGAACGCCATGTTCAAACATCGGTTGAAATAATAAACGCCCTCCCTCAAATAGACGCCCTCCCTCCAATAGACGCCACCCTCAAGCCTTGGTTGAAAAAATAGACGCCCTGGGCGTCTATTGGAAGAAATACGGTAATTTGTTCAGTCAATGCAAAGCTATTCAAAAAAACAAATCGGCAGGAATTTTTTGAATTACCTGTACCTTTATATGCGGTCGAAGGTCTAGGTTGGAGGACGCGCGGGGTATGCCCCCCCCCCCATCTGCAACCTCCACAAATTTTGCCCTCAATGATGACATATGTTATTGTAGCAGTTTGGTATCCTTAATCCTGAAGCGGCAGATAGAAAATGCGAGTAAGGCAAACGAACGAGCGAGCTGGTTGAATAATGAGATATTTTTTGGTCCAAATTTATAGTGCAGTCAGTTCAGCTTCGATCACCGCTCGCACGGCCAAGGTCGACAGGTTGAATTAAACTTTTTATATTTCAGAAAGGTCATGTGGGAAAACCCATCTTGTTCGCGAACAACTGATTGACATAATTCCATAGTAGACCGTTTAATGCTCCTTGTCTGTCGCTTGAAGAGGCCATATTTTACTGGGATATTTAAAGTTATATTCAAAAATGGTTAAAAAGCTATACAACTTCGCGGTGCACGTTAACGCATGTATTTGCAGTACAAACGAAACACATAAGGATGGAGCTGTCAAGCTAAAGTGCCATAAAGCAGATCTGAACACCGATCGGCACCAGGTGGTACAAGTAGGGCGGTTGGAGGAGCGGATACGCACCGTCCCCTCAATCTCGTCATATTCACTACTGCTTAAAAAGCGACTAGATTGAACTAAAGGTAGATTAAGCTAGTTTCCCTCCCCCTATTTTTGTTTCGTTTCACTGACCTCATTATAATAGCAATACAAATATACAGGGCGTTAAAAGTATTTCCGCCGTTTTTAATCTTGAATAACTTTTGACTGAGTGGCCCAATTTTAATAATTTAAACGGCGTTAGACTCCCCCTGCTTTAGGATTTTGTTTTTTAACGCTTTCAGGAAATTTCGTGTCGGGATCAAAATGCATGTTTTTTGACCGTAACTTTGTTCAGAGATGATCAGTTGGCCCAAAATGAACACTTATGAGACCTACAAAATCTGGGAGATCCACTGATACCAAAAGTTTAGACATTTCCGTGCCGAAATTTAAAGATCAATTTTTTGGTCTCAACATGAAAGTTTTTAAAATTTGGTACCAGTCGATTCCGCAGATTGTGTAGGTCTCAAAAATATTAATTTTGGGCCAACTGGTCCTCTCTGAACAAAATTCCGGTCAAAAAGCATTAATTTTGGTCCTGACACGAACATTTTTGATCAACTTAAAAAACAAATCCTAGAGCAGGGGGAGTCTAACGCCGTTTGAATCACTCAAATTGGGCCACTCAGTCAAAAGTTATTCAAGATTAAAAACGGCGGAAATACTAGTAACGCCCTGTACGTTCTTAAGCAAAATATTTAACGCATTAAGCGTATTACTTAACAGTACGCACGAAATTCATATATACTGTAGGTTAAAACAAATAAAAGTGAAACTGCTGCGTAAAATTAATTTCGTATGTTATGTTAATCGTTAACTTTATACCGCATTAAACAATATAATATGAATGGAAGGAATGCCAAGGCTAACTTTAGCTCGTGTCTATGTTTAGTCATCTTCATACAAGAAGGTAAAAAGGTCGTGGCCGGAACTTACACCCCACCAAGTGTCTAAATACAGTAAGTTATTTTTACACCCCACTGTGTTGTTTTGGTAACGCACAATTTGTGAACACAGTGGGGTGTAAAAATAACTTACTGCATTTAGACACTTGGTGGGGTGTAAGTTCCGGGCACCTAAAAAGGTGAGAGGATAATTTAAATCACGCTCTTTGAGCAGGTTGTCATATTGTCAAGATGAATGCGGTAACGATGCATGAATATCATTCAGATCGTTTAACAGAAGTAGGTAATATTCTGATACCTTCATTATCTTGAAAGGTGTGCCAAAAGCTATGCTTCCACTGATATATATTTTTGTCTTTCCCGCTCCCTGGCACATCAACCACTTCCCAATCTGGTTATGTTGATTCCCCCTCCTCCACTCTGAAAAACAATACACGCGCTCTTCACTTATATAAAAGAGAATATAACTGTGCAGCGCTCATTTCAAATTAAGCGCTCCGGGATCATTGCTTTTTGATTGAAATTGAGCAGCAATATTACGAAGATAACTCAGAATCAGAATGACGATTAAGTGAGGGCGCAGTGTTATGAGGCAGAGGTAGTTAAGTCCTGGACAATAGCATGGGAAAGATCATACGTGAATAAAGGATCGGATTTTAAAGAAGGTCGCAAAAGCGAGTTGGCAAAAACCTAAAACAGACTCTGTCTTAAAATTTATAATAAGCAATAGATAAAGTAAGTTGTCGCAGAGTGGCAATTATCTTTTACTAAATTCTGTCATGAGGATAGGTCGCACATTCTCCGGCCCAAGCATTTATGCTTTGTTCAGTTTCAATTCGCTAACCGGCTCCTCATCCATAATTACTGATCTTGAACTGGCATTATTGCCAATCGGGAATACAGTCATCAGAAAATGACATAAACAAAGCATCAATGTCACCAACCAAGTAAAACACATTGCGTTGCTATACTAGTCAAATGATGCTCAATACATCGGAAAAAATGATGATCATTATCATGCGCACTAACTAAATTTGTAGTGTATTTAACAACAATAACAGTCAGATTTCCAGATTTCAATGGTCCATGTACTTCTGGAACCCGACTTGAAATTGCGTCGACGGATATTTGCAAGCTCCTGATGTTTGCGGTCAAGGTCTCATATTCTATAGTAAAAGAGAGTTATGAAGTTGAGGGTGGATGAGAGAAGAGCAAGGTGCTGTAAGTTAGAAAAATTAAAAAAACTTTTGGCGCGTATATAAATTGCCCGCGCTATGCGCTTGCTTTGCATCCTGCCAGTTTATTTGTAAGAAATGGGCATTCAGTTCAATCATTTTTTATGCTTTCAATCTTCTGTTTATCAAGAAAAAGTGTACTCGAAAGAATCGGATGTGGATATTAATCTACAGGGTGTCCCAAAAACAAAATGCAGGCGACGTAACTTTTGAACGGGGTAGCACTTTTGGCAAAAATTTTAACCGTACGGTGTCCTGGATGGGACTTCAAGTGGGCGGAATTTGGGTCGCCTTCTTTACAAACTGTCGTTGCGGGACCCCAAAATGTGCGAAAAAAGGCATTAAATCGGAGCTGACTTTGGAGGGTCACTGTAAAGCGGAGAGTTGAGATGGTGAGCTGATTTTTGGGCCAGGGGTAGTCCCCAAAGGTGAAAATGTTTTGCAAAAGAAATTTTGACAATCAGCCAAAACAGACCCATTGGTCGATTTTTGAGCACTTTTTCTGGGCATTTTTTAGAAAATTTCTGACCAATTTTTAAAATTTTTGGGAAAACATTTGCACTTTTGGAGACTACCCCTGGTCCAAAAATCAGCTCACTATCTCAACTTTCCGCTTTACAGTGACCCTCCAAAGTCACCTCCGATTTGAGACCCTTTTTCGAACATTTTTGGGTCCCACAACGACAGTTTGTGAAGGAGGCGGTTCAAACTCCGTCCACTGGAAGCCCTATGCCAGGACACCATACGATTAAAATTTGAGCAATGAGCACTACCCTGTTCAAAAGTTACGTCGCTCACTTTTGTTTTTTGGGGACACCCTGTAATTTTATTGCAGTAAACCTTTAAAGGCAAAGTTTATTTGATTCTTGTCAATGTCTATCGTTAGGTAAGTCGCTATGATTTTGATTATAGAAACATTCAGAGGTGGCTGCAGTTAATTATCGAGCAACAAAAGTTTTGGAGCATGGTACTAAATGGAAACAGCCGATTTTGGAGCAATAATAAATGTAAACGATTATTGAATATAAGCTGATTTTTGCATAAATAATAATTATGTTCAATCAAGCGATCGCTTGGTTTTAGTTTTGCTACTGAAAAAATATCTTGCAGTTTGTCTTAAAACAGAATGCATGCCTGATCCTACGGTACCTAATCATTGTTGGGAAGTTTGTTCGCAAATAAAAATTTAGTGAAAGTATATTCAAAAATGCGCTTTTGTAATAGCAAAACGTAAATATTTCGAAAGATTTAACGCGTTTTTGCTAATGTTGTCTGGTTTCCCTCGTTTATAAGTCGCGATTGGACGATTGGATAGAGCTTTGTTTTATTGAATCGACTAAAAATTTCTTTACTAATATGTTACCTTTCGCGCCAGTTTTTAGTTTAGACTGTAATAAACTAATGGCTGCATTGTTTGCGGCCCCCTGTCATAATTAGCTTTTCTTAAACTTAATTAAATCATATGCAACTATATTAGGGGCACTACGAAAGTTCTGGGACTTTTTCACTTTTCTGTGGTTTTGAATAACTTGGCTCAGAATAATCCAACTGAGCTGAAACTTGAACTACGTGATCTGCAGACATTGGGCTTTCGTTTGAAAAAAGAATTATCGAATTTGGTTGAAGTAGCCATAACAAGACAAAAAATGGACCAATCTTTAAGATTAAAAACGAAAATTAAGTTACTGAGAGCTCTTGAAGATGCAAAAACCCACATCAAATTCTGTTGCATATTAGCTCGCAAAAATGAAAAAGTCCCAGAACTTTCGTAGTGCCCTAGTACCATCTGGTATTTCGATAGAATAGTTATGCAATCTATTTTACCAATTGAATCTTCAAAGAAATGTCGAATCTCTCTATGTTCAAAAAAATGACTGGTCAAGCTGCGGTTTTTTCTCGTGGAATAATGAACCAGTAATGTGCGTCCATATTTTTTAATTTTGAAATAATCTTGGCCTTTATAACTGAGGTACATTACTGGCTTTGTTCTGTCAGTTGGTGTATGAAACATTATCATTCCCCAAGCAAGCGTGGGGTATTTCATTGTTAAATACCTGTGAATGCGCTTGATTGCCTGCAAATAAAGTACAAAGAATCCCGGATATAAGAGCAGGCTCGGAAAATTGAAAAATTGCTCTTATATCTTAGGTACTCTTATGTGCGGGGTAGGCCATTTTGTGCAACATTTGATGTTAAAAACGTGTCAAATACTGTACTAAAGGTTAAGGCATACTGTTCATAGAACAAAATTACGTTATTAAAACAATTAAAGCATACTAAATTACGAAAAGTAATCACTAATCTTGGATTAAACCAGTTTATGATAAATGTGCGTCATTACTCTGGCTCAGAGTGAGAGTCAACATAAAGTTTAGCTATGGGCGAGTGCACTGACGCACACGTTAGTTGACCCCGATTTGGATTTTTTAGGCGCCTGTTTTGGTCGAAACCTGCGTATAAGAGCAAGCACACTCGAGTACTCCATCTGGAGCATGCGAGATCTAGTGGTAGAACCCGTGCTATAGTAGCGAAAAGTTGAGAGTTCAATTCCTACGTTCCCTGTGAATATTCGAAATTCGATTCATCATGAAATACGAATTCATGCCGTTTTGCTATTGTAACATCAGCTCTGCCGCTAGAGTCGGCAGGTTATTATCATTTTATGGGGTGCTTGCTCATATATCCGGATCTCGGCCACAAAATCCATCAATAAAATTGCTCTTATATCCGGGGTACTCTAATTTCCTTGCCCCTTATATTTGGAGTATACTGTATAAATATGTATTCATCACTAAAAATTAAAATCACCAACTGTAGAATCGTGATAGTCATCGAGTACCATTTGAAGTTTTTCTTCTAAATCTCTTTTGCAGACAACCGCAAAATTTGACTTCAAACTTTGACGTGTCCTATTCTCTTCAGTATTTGCTTTCAGTATCTCGAGCGATAAAGATTTTCTATATACACCAAGAGTGAAGTTCTGTATATCTTGATTGTTTAGCCTATGGCATATTATAGCTAAATCCTCACATTTTTTGACAGACTGATTGAACTGGTTAATAATAGTGAAGTAGTAAGCGTCAGAGTGATCTGTTTTCTCCACAATTGCTGTTAATGCGCCGAGGTTTACGACTTCATTTACATATTTATGAATGGCGTCTTCGGCACCGCGACTAGCGCAACGTTTTTCAAGGACAGTGAGCGGCGTTCTGTCGTTTAAAGCGGGGTAAATTAATGATCTATTATATGCGTCGTAGTCTCTTCCTACTTCTTCGCATTTCGAAAAGATATCACTCATTCTCGACAAGCATTTCATAAGAGCCATTTCTTTGAGATCCTTTTTGATGTCGTGAATATGCTTTATAATCATCGCAAGTTGCTTACCCAAATAGTTCATCATTGAAGTAAAGCAGCCGCTTAGTTGCTTGTCTTTGTCATCGACGAACACGGAAGCTGCATGTACTGGTCCCGATGCAATGTTCTAAATAGAAATAGAGACTGCTTTGTATGTCAACTAGTAAAGGCGGAAAAGAAAATCACAAAGACTGGAAATGAAAAAATGAAAATATTCGTAATTATAGGAAACATCAGAATTTGCAGTGAACAATTTACCCCAATAATGGGTATGGCGCTGGTAACACCTGACACCATTTCAAGTGTATCCGCATCGCCGCCAACTATTTCACAATTAAACAAAAAACTTTCTCCAGCAGTTAGAGTGAATAATATGGTAGTTGTGATGGCAGCTGTGATTCGCATTTTAATTGATTTTGTACTAAGGTAACGTTAAGTGCGGTGACAAGGTAAAACAAACAATAACGGCTGTCATAGGTTCTATCAAAGCTGCCGCTTATCTTCTCTGCAATATGCTGGCGCTCGAAATGAACGCCGTCAACCGCATATATATATATATATTTACTTTCTGATAAGCCCTAAGCAAAACAAATTACGTCGAAAGTCATTCATGTAGGTGAGTTCAGGGGCGGTGCATTTCAATTGGTACTTTAAAAACGTCTATAACGGCCAATGAGAAATGTAGAAAGTTTAGTAATCTTCAATTAACGACAGTAGTAATAATGCTTGTCTGTGTTACAAGCTATGTTCCAGTTTCAGAGTTTATTGTCGATGTTATATTTCTTAGCGTGAAAACGGATAAGGTATCAAACTTCCTCTAGTCTCTACTAAGAAATTTCAGTAGAACGAGATACAAATGGGCAGTTATTTTTCAGTTTTCTGAATAAAAATTAATCGTTTTTGCGACAGTCTGTTTTGCGTAAATCGGTTTTAAGATAACTGACGCTAAAGTTACCACAAAAAAATCGCAACTTTGGGCAGAACTGGAAACCTGAAAAGATCGATAAAGTGACTATTGCAGTACTTCAAAAGTTTACGGTTGAAAACGTTCACAGCGATGTATGGACGTTGACCAGTCCTATTCATTGTAAACAGTTATTGTAATATATTTTCATCATGCAAATACAGATAGCTAAAACAAGTCTAGGTCTCGCCAAGCTAATCGATCGTATGTTTATGGATATGGTGTGTTGGCTTATTTTGACCGCATTAGCGAATCCATTATGTGATACCGGAGCATCGACCATCCTGAGCAGGTTGGGCAATTTACCGTTATTAACTAAAGTACTCTGAACAATTTTGGCCTGCAAGTACAAATAACTGGCCAAAAAAGCACTCATACTGTGGTAACTATAAGAGACTTAAGTTCAAAATCGACATCTCTATAAAAGATTTGTAAAGTAACTCAATGCGAAATACGCTTAAAAGATATAATGGGCGTACAGCGGTTTGCATTAGGATTTGACATAGTACAGACTGCGAGAAAAGTTCTGGCACTAACTTTTCAGACAGGCTTTTTTGGGTTTTGTTTTCAGACATTTTTAAGACTATATGCACTACTTTGCTCTGCGCTAGATATACCTTTTTGTTCATCTTTTCATTCCCTATCGTTTGGAATATAGCTTTCATAATGTAATGGTGTACAGTAATCGTAAAAAGATTTGAAAAGGAACCCAAAAAGCCGTCAGAAATATTAGCGCCAGGACTTTTCTGACACATTGTAATGTAGTCGTTGCGATAGGATAATTAAACATCACTAGACCTATCGGATTTCAGAAGGACTGAAAATGATTGTATTTTTAAACATTTTCTGAGATTAGCTACAGGGTGGCCCAAAAAAAACTTGAACTCAATCATAACTCGCGTGAGAATAAGAGTTCAAGTCTGAAATTTTTGATGGAGATGCATATAGTGAAGGGCTATTAATGGGTCAAGTTTGGTCTCCTGAGTCCTCAGGGTTTCGTATTGACACCCAACTGTGCCAGCTATGAGCTGTAGACTCAGCCTCGTTCACATCGATAATTCCAAATTTCTTTAGCGTCGTGCCGCTCTTTCATCAAACTTCGAATTTTGAAGAGCTCTTCTTTCGAAAAAACCATTTTTACGAAAGTTTTTTCAAATTAATCTTTGCAGTTTTAATATCAGTTTTAAGAATTTTTTGGTCCCGACATGAAACCCTGAAGCCTTATGTGATCAAACTTAGTCCACTAATACCCGATCACTAGGTACATTTTTACCTAAAATTTCAGGTCTGAACTCCATTTTTGAAGTGAGTTATGATCGAGTGCTAGTTTTTTTGGGCCACCTGTATGCATGTGATAGAAAATATATTTTTTTCGGAGATATAATAGCATTATAAAATTAAATGGTTAATTATAGTTCCTTTATCTAGTCTGTAATAGTAAGCGCCTCAACGTCACCGTCAAACAAGCATAAAGCATCGAGTATGCTCAGGTATCACTCATTCTTTGGGGCCGATTTCAAACTAATCATCTGAACATGCAATAGAATGATAAACATGTTACCGTATACAAAGAAAGCAAGAAAAAGAAAATATTACGAATCGTTATCAATAAAATAAGATTGAAAACATTAATGACATTAATCGTATGTGAGTAAACCGGAAACTTGCACCTTGGTTATATTGCTTTTCAAACTGGAACATAAGATGATGATCACTCTTTTGGTCGAGTTTTATATAAAAATTTGAAAAATTATTAAACTATAAACTTAGTTACGAATGCCGAAAACTACTGAGTAATAATTTATATAAAATACTCAAGACAATAACCAAAATATCGGCAATAAAATGTGACGTGTTTAAGAGAGTAGATTTAACACTATGCGCAGTAGTGGTAATTAGTTTTTGATTCACCCAATGACGCAAATGTGTACCAATATGAGTTGAATTTTGCCGTTTTATATCGGTAACGCAGAATCTATATCGAATTTTTGCATTATGCAGATACGAGGACAAAATATCGCTGACTAAGTAACATTCAATATTTGACTTCCTTTATATACTGTTAACCGCTTAAGATTGAAAAGATTGAAATACAAGATAACGGAGAGGCAAAGATTTAGAGGTAGTGTGGCTTAACTCATGAATATTCGATTGGATTACGAACGCTTTCGAAATTTTCTTAAAATATTCATTATTTTATTTGAGCCAATTTTCGAAAGGAAATTGGTCAACTTAACTATGATAATGAGTGTCACCTCCAACAACTTCGCTTCTGTTTATACCCAGAATTTGAAATTTTAAACCTTCTCCCTACTTAATTAAATAACTTAGCAACCGATTTTGCTTCTGCATCTTGACTAGGTTACGTATTTCAGCACGATACCGAGTCCTTTCTACATCATTTTAGTGAAAGACAAGGATGTGCCAGAAATTGTTATTGTATCATCCAGCGTCTGTTTTCTCATTACCAACGTAAAATTTGACTTGTAATCACCTCCTGCAGATGCACGCTCAGCATTCTGTATCACGTGTATAAGAAGCGACGCTATGCTTATCAAAAAATATCAAGGCACATTGTTTACATGACGCTTTGCCATTCTGACACTTCAGATTCGGTTATCAATTCTTGTGACTCGTGCAGCTATAAGCACTTGGCCTACCTGCATTCTTATAATACGGAGAATTCGACAATCAATTCTCTAAAATACTAAAAGTTTCTCATTTTCTTAAATACTCTTTGTAAGAGTCTTATTTTAGTAATCATGAACTTTACTGCGCTATGGAAACTGCTGCGCGATTTCATGGAACGCGTGTGGCAAGGGCCTTTTTGTATCAAACTTCAAAACTTTGCTCTTCAAAGCGAAGTCCTCACAAAGTGGCTTTTGGTCATCGGCTTCCTTGCGCACTCTCTTGCTGATCTAACTCTGACCATCGGTTTCATCACCAAGCCACTTCACATTACTTACGACCTGCTCGTCACTTACATCAATTCTGCGAAAAATAACTCAAAAGATGTAATCCCGCCGTTTCACTGGGAACATGTTGGCATCCAAGCATGGCAAAAAGTAATATATTAATTTTCATTTTGTATAGGGTGGATCAAAAAAGAGTACCACATTACTACTTCTTGCAATTACTCGCGAATGACTGATCCGATTCTCATTATTTTTAACCATAGATACCCTTGATGTTATGTAACATTGTATTAAAAAATCAGAAAAAATCATTTCAAATGAAGCACGCGGTAAGCGGGTAGAATGTGACAACCCCGAAAAATGAGTTTTTAGCAGGGAAGCATGCGTTTAGCTCAGTGGCAGTTGAAGTGGGAAATCTAATATTGAGCCAAAATATTATCCACAAGCTCAAGCGAGTATTTAATAAGTTCAGTTTATTAGAATTTTTCAGTATTTAATGGAAATTGCCTGCCATAATAGCTATTATAAAAATGCGGATAACGCTACAGCAAACGCCCTCTTCCCCCTTCCCCCTGTGCCCGCATGTTGCATGTGAAGAATAAGAAGGGTACAGCGGTTTTCCTACTTTGGTGGCTCTTAAGAGACACCTTTTATGTGTATGTTATTTGTTACCCCAAAACTTCATCAGAAACTGCATTATGAATTGGCGCGCTGGATTTCTTATACGCCAGAGGGCTGCTATTGCTCTCAACAGTGGATAACTCTGGCAAAATACAATTCATTCGTGCTTTCAAAAATGGCTTTTTTAACTTACCTGTGTCTATTTAATTTGGCTTTATAAATAATTAAAACTAGTTTGAGTCTGTGGATAACTTTTTGGCGAAATATTAGACTTGCTAATTGAGGTGCTATTGAATGTAGGGCATGCTCCTGTGCTAAAAATTCGCTATTTTTCGGATTGTCACATTCTATCGCTTACCGCGTGCTTCATTTGAAATAGATTTTTCTAATTTTTTAAAATAATGTTGGATAACATCGAAACGGGCCGACGGCGTAGTGGTCTAAATCTTCATTCACTCGTCAGTCTCTAGGACGCGGGTTCAATTCCCGCTGAGGGCGGCCCATCACCCAACCAAGGTGCTCATCCCTCTGTGGGTCGGGGAATTGGTAGCAGCTAAGCTGCGAATATACCGGTGACAGGCCCTCGCGACAGGCCGGCCGATTCTTACCAGTCGCATCAACCATGGCCCAAAGTAGCATCGCGACACCGGGCCAGAGGAGCGGACCCCGCCACTTTGCGGGACAACCGCTAAGCGGACACTGCGAATAGCGGTACAAACGCTGAAGAAAAAAAAAGAAAGAAAATGTTGAATAACATCCAGGGTATCTATGGTTAAAAATGATGAGAATCGGAGCAGTCATTCGCGAGTTATCGCAAGAAATGGTCATGTGATACTTTTTTTGATCCGCCCTGTACATTTCACTTTTTTTGTAAAACAGGCCCAGTGCAAAACCTACAGACAGACCTACGGGATATTTTCAAACTATTGAATTCATTTAGATAGTCGACGCAACTTCGCCGATTCAAGTGCTTAGCTTTGTAGCACTTTTGATATGCGCATATTTGGTTTTCGCATGGATCTACGCTTGCATGAAAACAAAGAACAGAAAAACTCCATCGTGTTGCCGTAAACTTTTTAATTTGGTGATCAACTTTTTCAGTTATTATCGGCAGCCATAAGAACTGTAATAAATATATTGTGCTACATTTAATAGTCGGGGCTAAAGCAGTGTTAACAAATTCGAATTGAGAAAAGAGGCTATAATGATTTTTTAAAATATTCATTATGTGTTAATAAGTGATCGCGATGTTTTTATTTTCGAAACTGCTAACTTGCATACATATTTCAGACGTTCTTTCTGCTCCTGTTTATTGTAGACGCGGTAACGATGTGCTATTACGACCAACTGAGCAGTAATAGAGAGGGGGCAAAACAAGAAACAATTGGACACCTTTGCGATGGATTGCCACATTTGAATAAAACTGGTTACGACGAGCTTAAGAAATTTCAAAATGCAAAAAACTGCTGCTGCGTCCGAAGAAAGGGCACTATCACACCTATAGAAAAACACTGCCCAGAAGAGGTCGAAGACTGGCAGGAACAATTTTGCCCTGATGGTGTAAGTAATCTTCATGGTGCGGACAGCAAATCCGCCAGATTCTACAGGGTGACAATAAAATTCGGTGACAAAGAAAAAAGCGAATATCTAGGTCGTTTATTAACCAAATCAAATGATATTTTTCACAAAAACTTATTGCCATATAAGTAAAAAAATTACCAATCAACATTCAATTCGACTACCGTCAGCTTTAATAGAAGCTCTCAAGCATTCAAGAATTTTTCTACACTTCGAAGCAGCGTATTTTTGCTGATTTATCTCAAGCCGTCTCCAGAGATTTCTTCAGCGAGTCCAAAATTTTATGTGGTGTAGCGCAGGCTTAGCTCTCCAGAATGACCCACACGTAGTGGTCCATCGGATTGAAATCTGGAGAGTAAGGCGGCTATTCCTGAGCGCTGATGACCGAGAGCAAATTTCTGACACACCTGGCTTATGTCAGCTTTGACTTGTGGGATGGCGCTTACACTTGAACTCGATGGACCACTACGTGGGGGTCATTCTGGATAGCTAAGTCTGCGCTACACCACATAAAATTTTGGACTCGCTGAAGAAATCTCTGGAGACGGCTTGAGATAAATCAACAAAAATACGCTGCTTCGAACTGTAGAAAAATTCTTGATTGCTTGAGAGCTTCTATTAAAGCTAACGGTGGTCGAATTGAATGTTGATTGTTAATTTTGTTACTTATATGGCAATAAATTTTTGTGCAAAATTTCGTTTGATTTGGTTAATATGCGACCTATGTATTCGCTTTTTTCTTTGTCACCGAACTTTATTGTCACTTTATAAATCAAAATTTCAAAAATTCGGTCAAAAACAGATAAGTGCACATACACCAAGCACGAAAAATATGTGCACTTATCCGGTTTCGACTGTATACAGTAATACTTCTTTAGGCAAAGCTTGGCTGTACTGCACTAGTCGAGGAGGAACTGGAAAATGTTGTTAACAGAGTCTCCGTTTGTCTCTGCATCGAGATTGGTGTGGTTGTCATTATTCTTCTAATTGGCCTGATCGCTTTTGGTCGCTATATTTGTGCTGGTCAGCCAAGTATCGCAGAAAAGGATAGGATTGATCTCGAAGCCAGAAACGATAAAAATGAAACGCCTAGCGAAAATTCCTCCTCTGTCGTAAATAAAGTTTCCGATAAGAATACATACACCGCACTTCCCTCCCAATCTGACTCTGGCTTCGCAACTGAAGGCGTGACACCTGTCTATTCTGAGGAAACTCAGTCGCCGCCACTGCACAATGAATCAAAGCAAAGATCCGAAGGACAGATCAGGTAGTTATTATTACAATTAACGAAAATTCTGTTTTAACATCGCATAGCTAATGTGGAATATTTCTTGCAGTGTATGTCATGATGCTGATCTTAATTTTTTTCCTCACTGAAAATTTGGCAGAATTAGTGCATCGTCATAGGTTAAATATATTGTCTCAATACTTCTTTAGATACTTTAGTCCTTGTTTATTTTTAAGTTAGTTAAGTTTACCATGCGTGGGTTGACAATGGGTGGGTTTCATATTGCGTACTTTAGCTAAAGCCGCACTTAACGCAGAGATAAAGTATAGCCCTTAAGTACGACTTTAGCTAAAGTACACGACTGAAATCGGTCCAATGACTAACGAAGATCGTATCATTAATGCTCCACGTCGCTAAGCGACGCTCTGTGTGAGGGCTGCGGAATTGCGTACAGCGATTGAATTTACTTCTTTATGCTTTATATAAGAATGCACGGTGAAACTCCTGTCAGTTTAAGAAGTCCTTAACGTGGTGAATTTCTGTGCCCTGAGCTTTTGCGCCCGATTGCAATTATTTTAGCCAGATTCAGTGTTGAAGTGATTGTCTGCGCACAAGATTGTCGTGAGCAGAATTCGAGAAGTTTCTAAAACATTCCCATTAGAGACGTTACTTTCAGACAGGCTAAGTCCGAGAAGTTGGTTCATGAAAGTAACTAAATTTAATTGAAAAGACAAGTAACAACGAGACGAGAAAATTATGGGACATTCTGTCTTAGACATCCTCCCATTTGCGTATAATTTTACTAGATCTAATCTTCTTGAGTGCGTCGTATTCACAAATATTGTTTGATGTATTTTTCAGAGAAGATGGCACTACTACAAAACCTGATGAAAAGGAAACTCTTCTGTCTGAGGAGGAGACAACAAAAGTGAAGTAAGTAGAATTAAGTTACTCTGACGTCAGTCGAAGTTCATCGAGAAGTTGAGGTTTGAAAAAATAAGCAGACAACGAGGCAAATGGACGGAGGGTGCGTAAATGCGTAGGTAGCGCATATATATTGGAAGCGAGGCGGTGTAGTTGGCGCATTGTTACAGGGTCGTGCGCTAATTAGCCTAATCATTTCACAAATTCGTTCAGTCATTTTACTTATTCGTCCAACGATTTCACAAATGCGTCGCACGCAGTTTGCTTTAATCAAATGTTTGTCTTTTTCGGGCCATATCTCGACAATGCGCTGACCGAATTCAATAATTATATTTTCAAGAAAAAAATCACAATCGTCTGTAGATTAATTATGCAAATATTCAGCTCATTTGGTTAAGTTTCGGCCAAATTCTTCGAAAAACAAATCGTATCGTGACTTTATTGACATCCTGTACCAGGTTTTCTCGTAATTAGGTCCGGGGGCCTGTACGAGAAATGCCAGTTCTTGGGTGTTTACGGGAAAAACGAAACTACGCCCCAGGGCTTAATTTCGCGAAATGCTTGTAACGTACTACAGTATAGTATTGTTTAAAAACATCGACAGATACTATTTTAATGAAGCAGGGCAACCTTAAGTAGCAATTTTTGATCACTTTCAAGCAAAAATTGCGTTTAAATGCAGTATTGCATGCTTATTTACTAATATTCCGACGCGAACCTCCCATAAATGACTACACAAACGGCACTGTTTCATGCCATCGTACAAATATTTTTAACTCCGAAATTACGCCTCGAGGCTAAATATCGATAAGACTTTCAAATTTACGCCCGGGGAGCCAAGTTACGAGAAAACCCGGTACTAGAATGATGCAAACGCACCAATCGCATCTGTTATTTGCCAAACCGCCCTGCCATTTAATCAAAGCAATGTTTATAGGAGAAAGAAACCAGGGTTACCACGACAACAAGGGTATGGCTCTAGCAACGAAGATGTATTCACTAGTTAACTGCTGTGTTAAAAAAAGGAGTTATCAAGATATTATTTAAGTAAATTAGTCATTTTAAAGGCAATATTAGAACGACATCAACAATTTTTAACTTTTGTTAGCTGCCTGAGATCATTGGTCTCTTGCTTGCGTTCGCTCATAACTTCGTTATTAACAAAATCTAAATGATATCATTTGAATTCCCTGACTGCTGCTCTGCTGTGATTATAATGTTATTTAATATACTGATTCATTTTATATTCACAAAGCAAACAGGGTGACCCATAAGTTTTGACACAGCTTTTTAATGAAACCTGTAGGTAAGCTCTGAAACCTAATCATCAAAATCTGGATACCGTTCGATAGCCCATTAAAAACTCTATATGATGCATCCCATCTTTTGTTCATTAGTTTGAAAATAAGAATAGAAGAAACAATCAATTATTTAACATCCAGTTTCGGACTGTCATTTTTTTCGTTTTTCGCTCGTTTTTCGTTCGAAGTTTCTTTAAGAAATTATCTGTAGAATTTGACCCCGAGTTTCAAATCACTTAAGATTCTAGAGGTAGATAGTATTAAAGTAGCTCTTTCCAACGAGCTATATTTCTTTTTTTAAAGATTCACTATTCCCAAGATATCAATGATGAAAAATGAAATATGCAAAAACACTGTTTGCAAGTTAAGGGGTGCCTTGAAAAAATGACTGCAGAATTTAATTTTTGAATTCAGATAATACCAAAATTCAGATACTAATCATATGAAACTAGGTATTTTGAATGGTCTATAAATCACTACTTCAAAATTAATATTTTTTAAATGGCGATCAAGAAAAGGCGGCACAAATTATCATGCGTCAAACACTCGACTTTCAACGAAAAAATACTATCGACGCGCATTCAGCAAATAGAGCAATTCAAGTTATGCTTTATAGCTCATTTGAAAGAGATTGTCTTTCATTAGCAAACTTTAATGCCTCAAGATTATCTGTCTAGCAATAAAATTCCTGTATTTAATTTTTCATGAAAATTCGTTTCAAAATGAGTGAAGTTTTATCTTGAAATCATCACTTTCAAACCAAGTCATTACTAATAGGAGCTACTAATTTAAACGATCTTTAGCACAATTGTAAGAGACCATATGAATATTATATGTTCCAAATTTCAAGTGGTTTAGTGCTTTAGTTTCAATGTTACAGCGAAAAATATATTTTGTGTCAGAACTCTTGGGCAACCCATATATTTGCTACTTTGTTAAATTGTTCTTATCTATCAATTACAATATTTCAAAGCGTATGTATACATATTTTGATTGAAAATGAATTCATCCTATTTTTTTGCTTGTGTAACGCCGTAAATCCGAGGTTTCGAAGTTTAGGTTTATTGTTTCCATATTCTTGAACTGTTCTTCCGTTATTTTGTCCTATTCCAAAGAGATCTGGTTGCGCTCATATTTGGTAATAGATGAACAGGTTAAACATATAGCTTATCTAAGAAATGTTGAACTGAGTGAAAAACAGTGTACAGTAGTAGGCTCAAGTATATGATAAAACTGCTGTTTCCGAAATTACACAAGTTCATTCATCCCACTGCCACTATAATTTTTGAAAAGTTTCTTAGCGTACTGACTAGTCAAATGACGTCAGTTTATCACTAAGCAATGATATTTAATCCTAGTCAATAGAGCTAAATTATTTCAGTAAAGCGGCAGTTACAATGCTGCGACGTGCGACGTGCGACCTGCGACCTGCGACCTGCGACCTGCGACCTGCGACCTGCGACCTGCGACCTGCGACCTGCGACCTGCGACCTGCGACCTGCGACCTGCGACGTGCAACCAAAATTTTGGTTGCAACGGGTCGTTACAATGCTGCAACTGAGCGATTTTTGCTTGCGACGTGCGACGTGCGACGTGCGACCTGCGATCGAATCAAACCGATCGCACGTCGCACGTCGCAGAGACCCTTGCAACCTTTTTTGAATTTCGCACCGGTCGCCATACGAAGTATTGTAAAATTACGGTATTTTTGAATATATTATATTTGAACAAAGGAAACCCATGGAGGACAATGGAGTTTGCCGCACTCTTTTTGCTAGGTACGGTAAAAAAGGTTGCAGCAATGTAACGACCGCTTGCAACCAAAAAATCGCTCGTCGCACGTCGCACGTCGCAAGCGTTGCAAGGTCGCACGTCGCACGTCGCACGTCGCACGTCGCAGCATTGTAACTGCCGCTTAAAAGAACACTTAGTAAGTTTCCTAGCGTTTGTCCTACTTTGTCACAAGATCCGCTTTTTGATGGCGGGTATGAGCCCGCCATAGGAATGCGACAGTAGAATAATCCGGTCGGCCGTCACATGTATGACACTGTAATATTAGCAATTTAAGAACTTCTGCAGCGAAGCTGCTACCAGTTTCCCGACCCGCAGAGGGTTGAACACCTTGGTTGGGCGAGGAGTCGCCCTCAGCGGGAAATGAGCCCGCGTTCTTGCGACTGGTACGGCCTCAGGCCCGTTACGGTGCCGTATTCGGTGGACTTGGTGGGAGCAATTTCGATGCCTACATTTATTGGGTTATACAGGGGAGGGGATAGCAGTGGCGGCAGATGAACAGGTAGACTGAAGTAATAACAGATTAGTACAGCGCGAATAACGTAATATATACCGGCCCCATTATAGGGTAGTTGTGTCTACCTTGGGCGGCCGGCGCGCGATTATCCAAGCAGTCATCAGCCTTCGGAAAGGCTCAGTGGCCGCTTAGTCACACATTAAAGCGAATACATAACAAATCACTACACCAGTCGACCCACCAGCAAAAGAATACTTCTACTTATTTATTCAAAAAGCTGATACGCTACTAAGCAGAAATTAGATCGCTCAAATTTAAAGGCGTACTGAAATAATGGAGTTGCAAGTCAAGAGCCTATTTAAAGCCATCTCTAAGCAGTTTATTTGCAAAAGAAATAAAATATAATAAATAAGCAACAAATTAATTTTATATTGAGGGGTGTAATGGGGACGGAGAGTTATGGGGACGGACACAAAATCAAATTCCAGGGATAGGGACGGGGATGGGGAAGTCTCCGTACCCATTACAATCCTATTTATGTAAGAAATTGTTCTTATTTTCCTTTTATTTATTATTGTTATAATTTTCCCAAGGTGCGACGTCCATGAAAAAGATAACACTTATCAGAGGAAATATTACTGATAGATATACAAAACACCAATGAAAAATGTTTATGGTTTTATCATATAAATATATTATTGAAAACAGTAGGTATTCAGTGGTTTAAGAAGTAATCTTATTTCCATGCGGTGGAATATGAAATAGTGAAACTTCAGGATGAATGAAGTCATCTCACTGTGTAAATTCTTTTGCAATGATGATATACGCTGTAAAACGGCGGGAAAGAAGGACGCGCATGATTGGCAAGAAAACGTGTCCAAAGCCTAACAACGTTATCATATTATTTCGACTTTCTGCCAAGAAGCGTATCTCCCAGACAAGCGACGCGCTCCAGTATCAGAAATAGCACGTCGTAAATAGCTTCTCTACCCGTCGGCATCTTCTCTGTTTACAAACTGACGCTAGCAAACTCTTTCACCATTGTGCTAAAGCATGAAGAGGCGTCAGTCAATTATTTTAAAAAGAGGGATGGTATTATGGAAGCAACACATTAAATTGTCGTATTGAGCATTTTTGTAAACTTTATAGCCAAACTTTAGACAAATGAGCATCATCCATTTGATTGACCAAACTTTCTCCATACATAGGTGCAAGCGCATTGTCAGAGCTAAGTGCAAGATAGGGCACTGATTTATTTAAACATGATTATTATGCATTAAACAGAGTCGCATCCTCGCGAGAATGAAAATTTCCAACAGTGCATTAGTACTAAGTATTATGAACCCAATACGCATGACTGAATGATTATCATATATAGCGAACGCAAACGTCCGAGAAACCTGAGTCTATTTCAAACATAATGGCGGATGGCTCGCATGATACGATACTAAGCGCGATTTAAATTTCATTATGGACACTATTTAGTTAAGGCTAAGGGTGAAATCCAACTATTGAAAATTTTAGCACAAAATGAGCATTTGGCATAGGAGAATCTTAGAATAATGAAACAGAGCAAAAGCATCTCGTTTTCTCTGCGAAAGTTTCGACAGTTCGTTGGTAATACGAAACTCCGCCCACAGACTTATGACACAGGACGCTCTCGCACTTGTGTTGCATAGCAACAGAGGACCAGTTGCCATGCAACACGCGACATTTTATGATGTGATTTTATGAATTAATCATCCAAATTCGGTTCTGATTCCAGTTCTCACGATACCCCAAAATTGTACTATATAGAATATGTGTACCCGGTACTAACGATCCTGAACCGGAACCGGAACCTTCAATTGATTATTCGCGCTCCTCACATAAATAGTCACAATGATACAAATAACAGTTAAAATAGGTTACTGTCCCTTATTTCGTAGATAGAATTTAATGTAGACGAATGTATAGCCATTTTTGCGGCTTCGACTAATACCGCGGACATGACAGACAGACTATATTTGGAGAGAAAGATGCTCCCGACAAGTTAGATGAGCATCAGTTGCGAAATGTCACGGCTCGTGTAAACGTGAATTGGCACAATTTCTTGCAGAGTTCGCTGTTTGAACGCAAAACTCAATTGATCGACAGGAATCAAAGTTTATGCGCAGTTTGCTTGAAATGTATTCAGGTGTCTGAGACGTCTGCGTGCCCTATACTGCTTCAGACCGACCGGACACCTGCACAAAAGACTGCCATCTTCACGCCTGTCAACCGTGTATTAGGCTCGCGATCATACAATTTACTTAGAGAATAACTTGAAGTTTGGGCGAGTGAATCGGCGAGACCAGCGTGAGAATCGCATTTCACCTGCAAGTGAACCGCGCGCGATATAGGTACCGCGAACAATTTGGAACAACATAGAGGAAGCTCTCGTTTTCACTCTCTTGCATGTGGTGGTACGCGCGGACTTCAGTCTCCAGATTTGTCAAGGGAGGGCGCACGTCTGAAACTTACGGTCTTCCACTTCTCGCCAGCTCCAGTCAGTTAGCATCCTGTGGCACAGGAAAATGAACGATTTAATGAGCATGCGCTGTCTGAGTGCTGAAAAATATTTTCATTAATTAAAGGTGTTTAGTTAAAGTTATTATAGAAAACTAACTATTGCATTTTCATTTTGACATGGAGGCTCTCCAGACCAATGTTAGTCGAGACAGAACCAGGCATTGCGCCCTCGAACCACTTGTGCAACGGCCCATCAACCCAAATGAGTTGGAAATATTTGGCGAATTTGCGCAGCCCCTCATTCCGCCATCGCTTGCACAGCTTCTTTGCCGCCAAATGGAAAACGGCGAGCGTCGGCGCCAGCTGCAAGGCCGATACATCCTCATGGACTTTCTTGCGACGGTCTTTTGGCACTCCTTTCTTTGGCATCTGGACTTTCACTTGCTTCTGCATGTGAAACCAGCACGTGAGTCGAAGGGCGTCAGGGAAAACTTGAGCAACGGCGCCGGTAATCGAACTGGCCCCATCAGACATCACAGCGCTGGGCTTGAACTCGGCAACCCCAGGTTCCTCAGAGCGATCTGTAGTCCTCTGAAGAGCTTGACATAAGCGGCTGTCGTTTCTGTTTCGCCGATAATGGCGATACCAATCTTAAAACATAGGGCAGATGATCATATATTCACGAAAATCGCGTGTTTATTTAACTGGAGTAATAAAGAATTATTCAAATAACCCCTCTAGAATATTAGGTTAATGCAATTAATCGTCATTTTTTGTATTCAATGAAGAGTTTTTTATACTGATCAAAAATTGTTTAAATATATCTAGTCAGACAATCAAAGAAGAATTTTGCAGGGGCGGTAATTATTGCCAGTAGCTCATATATTGTGTAGCAGTTGAAGAGTACTGTATATTTAATTCTATAGATCTTATATTTCTCCCTGGTGTATGTTCCCTGCCATTAGTATTCAGAAATACTATGATAATTTACCGGATGCATTCTTCAGTGGCGATCGCTGATTCCCAGCGTCAAGACAGTGTTGTTTTCATACATCAGTTTGTACGTCCCATCCACTTGAAGAACGTCGTCACCTTGCTTTTGCCAGTTCATGAGAAGCCAAAGAGTCGTTAGAAACGCGAAGAACGTGTCGGGATCCTCTAGCTCGCAGCCCAGATCGGCACGGATGACGGTGTCAGAGGGCGTCTCATCGCTCCCCTCAGGAAACTGCTCTGACATTGCTGCTAACAAATTGGCCACAGTCACGACCGGTGGACCGCCTGTTTTCCGGTTCTTGTAGGCGACGGCGTTGTAGACTTGCCTGTCCGACGTCGGACGAATTGATTCACTATTTTGATCGTCTTTTGCGGAAATGAGCTGCCTCGCCAAATCGCTTGTTTGGCCCACGCCTTCTCTGATGTCGACCGCCAAGTTGACCATCTCTCGAGCATTTCTTTTTAGACCTATACATAGAGGGTGACCCATAAGTTCTGACACAAAATGTATTTTTGCGCACGTGAAGCGTGCGCAATTGAGTCTTCTGGTCAGAGCAGATCTGAGGCGAGCGCACAAGTAGCACCATGTTTCGCATGGAAGCAGCAATCTGTAGGCGCTAGAAATGATCGATTCGGGGCGATTTGGGTCGGTGATTTGAATGGAAGCATCAGTTTTTTACGTACATCGCTCATTCGCAGAGAAGTTCGCTTCGCAAATTGCACATTTGACGATTTCTCGTGGCGTTTTAGCGTTTTAGCCAAAAATTAGCGCATGCCCATACCCGAAATTTCGCTTTTTATTTTTCTGAAGCGCAGAATGTGCGCAAAATGATCAGAAGTTGTTGACAAATGTTCCTGAGTCTGAGATACATCGATTAGTATGCTGAAGTCCCCACATAATCTCAGGGTAACTTTGGGGGAAAATCAAAATGTGGACTATTAGAAGGGTTACAATATATCAATATTTTTAGTTTTTATGAATTTTTTGGCTTGTTGTTTTGTTTTACGCTACATTAGTAAGCAAATAGCGCTACAAGACTGCAATTTGATCAACTTTATCCAAGTTTTATCTATTAAGTTGCTCACATAAGCTACAACCTTGACATCACAGCCTGGTTTCGGATGCTTACCATTTATCGATAAAATTCGATGCAATACGCATTTCAAGCGATGCGTCTCTGCCTCAGGAACTTATTTAAACAACTTCTGATCACTTTGCGCATATTCTACGCTTCAGAAAAAATAAAAAGTGAATTTCCGGGTACGGGCATATGCTAATTTTTCGCCTGTATCAGGCGGGGCTTGCGGGCGGGGCTCCCAGTTACCCCTGCAATGTAAAGGCCCATCCTAGGGCTATCTGTTGTCGTTGATAGCTTGGCGTGCCTCGCGGTCTGTTTTTAAAAAACATCCTTGGTTCCTTTTTTTGAGACACCCTGTAGTTATAGAAGAATCTTAATTGAAAGCAAATAACTGCATTCGGACAGTTCGGTCATCAGTGTGTGTTAAATCTCGTACTTTTTAAAGTTGACATAAAATGACGAAAATAACCCAGCTTATATGATTATGAATAGAGAATCTTAGTTAGATATTGCTCGCACAGCAGCAAAAAACCGAATTGAAATTAGTTGTATTTTCACGGAGTAATAATAAATCGAACTCTCAAGGGGAGTTTTTGCTCATCTCTATGTGGGAGACATGCTAGCATTGTTTATGGTATTGTGGGTGAGACAATTCTGAGGCGTGCAGTTAAATCTCACAAAGTATTAACAAAAAATATCCCTTCAGATAAAAATGATAGCTGGCAGCGAGTAGCGCAGTATTGTTATTTTGCATGCTGATAGCGTTATGGCGTCAAATCGTAGTCAATCAATGTGCTTCTGATGAGTTGCCTGACTCTTTCGGGGGGGGGGGGGAGGCGTTACAGCATTCACTTAGCTATCTATCACTATTGATCAGTTAATCGCTTTCACGACAATGGTACACATGTCGGGCAATAGCCGACGGTATCTATACTTTCGATGTACTTAACGAAAGGCACAGCCTGAGATATTTTAGTTACAGTTTGAATAACGACGTCGGCGCTACGGATTAGATATACCGAGCCACTTTATCTAATGGGCTGTGTACCTGATGAATTAGAGATCGTTAGAACAGGTTTTCTACCCTACGAGTGACGCAAGTGATGTTCTTTTACACGTGTTCACATCTCTGTTAACATATAAATCTTGTTAATGGTGCGCTTAATGTGTTTGTGCGCTTGTATTTGCCACGTACGCCTTGTGTATATAAGCTACCGCTACTTTGTAGCAAGTGCAGTGGATGGAAGTGCTTGTCTAGTCGTAAGCTGATAATAAACCCTTCTCTGAACCCTTCGCCTCACGCCTATCTACAAACGTCGTCACACTAGAGTCCGACACACACATTAAACTTCAAGAAATACCAAGAAAACATGTTTACTGTTTGCGGTAAAAGAATAGTGTCAGAGTTCATTGTGTCAAGGTGTCGTGGCAGTGTTTATGTTTACACTTTTTGGAAAGAGACGCAATCAACGTTGGTTTGTGTAAAGTATTCTCATCTGTGATATCCTCCGGATCTCAGGAGGTCATTCTTTTCCCCGCAATCCGTTTTAATTGTAAACAAGTGTGAACTTTTATACGCGATGATATCATGAGCGGAAAATTCCTTAAAAGGCGGAGGCGCAGTGTGCATTTCACCATTCTCATTCCAACGTTCATTGCAATTATATTTGACTACCGAAGTGTTCATTTTTCGGAAGGAAATTGCCATTATGCATTCCTGGCTGAACCTGATCTTCTTGGCTCTCTTTGTCGTTCTTCTGCCCTCAGCCCTATCCCAAAGTATGCCTTTATATTCTTACTTCTGTCGTATTTAAAATTTGCAGCGGGATCCGTCTGATTACTAAAACTAAATACATGTCGTTAATGAATTGCTAGAAGTCTCTCTTCCCCCATTTATCGGAGCTTCGATTTATCCAAAAGATTATGTTTCTCTTGACCAATCGAGTTAATAACGTGTTGGTTAGCTTTAGAAGTAATGAAAAATTAAAGGTTCATTTCAATCATTGTTTTAAAATAGAAATAAAATTGCAGGCTGTACCGATCCGAACGAAATATTGAAACCATGCAACGGCCTGCTGGCATCGAATCTGGCCTGCGACACGACCTGCGCATCGAACCCTATCTGCCCTGGCGCCTGCTCGAATCTCTTGGGACCCGGCAAAGCGTGCCGCTGCCGTGATGGTTACGTTCGGCAGACTCTCGTTGGTGGAGCTTGCGTTCCCCTCTCTTCCTGCGGAACTGTCACTGCCCCTGGAAATATCGCCGTCTCTAGTACTACCGCTGCCCCTGGAAACGCCACTACCAGTGGCCAATAAATGATTCGTTCTCGTTCTGTACCATATTTGCAAAATGTACCATTGCGGCTCTTTCTGAACCACGCGATGTGTTATGAAAGGGTAATAAAATGTTTTACCGCATACACGAAGTATATGGTCACCTGCTGCATACCTCGCGCATACTGCAAACTTTGAATCGTTCCAATTTGCCCCAAACAGCGGTACATCCCAAAGTTAGAGAGGCACTGCGTTATTTGCGAATTACACTATCTCTATGTATATCGTAATAACAATACGCGATGGAAGTTCAACGATGGTTGTAGAATAGAAGAGAAATCACTGAAGAGTGCTCTTCTCAGAAGAGGAATAACCTGTAATGATATTTATTAAGTTGATCGATTGATTGCTCTGTTCGGTTGTAGTGTCTGAGTAGAGCGTTTCCTTTAGCTTGAACTTAGTTGTTGCAGCTCGACAAATAACGTGGCAATGCTTATTAACGTCTGATTTTTTCAAATGCATGCGTATAGCCAATGTCTGGCGTTCAAGGACTGTCTAGTGTTTGAATGGCGCAGTTTGTTAATATCTCAGCGAAGCCCTAATTAAAACGCTTTCATTTGAAAGAAGAACACACAAGATAATTTCTGAGACTGAAATTTAATGGCTGCTCGCTTTTGATCGCTGCTCACGTCCCATGCTTGATTGGTCATCTTGATTACTGTCTTTGGAACAAGCAACCACCACTGAATAGAATGTAACATAAAGGTTTGAAAAGAACGAAAAGTAGGATGTTCCCCCTTCGAATGGCCTGCCTCTATTAGCGAGGACTAACAATCGAGGAGGCCAACCGAAAAATCGAAAGTAATTGTCTTCCGGTTTTTTTGCTGTCCTCGCCCTCGCTAGCCTACGTTGCACATATACTCAATTAATGTCAGATATCCGTACAATTTTCACGACCAATTTCACCCTGCACAACAAGTCCCAGAGAATTTATCATTCTCATAGCGTGATAAGTGGAATTTTGCTCTAGTGCGCACGGCTCCTTTGCAATGTACATGTTTAGTACTATATATATGCAGTAGTATATGCAGTAGTGATCGCGCTGTAGCATTGTGACTTGTTAATTAGTTTACTTTCAATGATATACATCAGGCGAGTTGGATATCAAATTTGCTTTCATTTGTTCGGATAGGAAGTAAAATGAATTACGTGAACGCTTCAATAGCTGGCACTGCGCTGCCGAGAATCGAATTAAAGGCGGATATGATTCTGTACGGTTAGCAACAACTAGGAATGCGGAGTCGAGGCATGATCCATGTACGCCACTAGCTGATAGCTAGGCAGGGCGGTGCGGGCGTACGTATCATTCAACAAAACTGTAATATTGTCTCCCGGTAGCTGGAGGGTTTAAAACGTTTCGCCGCTAAGTCACCTTTGTTGGACATTAAATTAATAAAGCTATGGGTGTAATGCGAATGTTTCCAGTTCCACAGCTTCTACACTCCTCCAAATGATGACCAGCATGCACTTATGCCTTTAGCCAATACATAACGATGAGCGTCTCCCTTAACCCTCGTGCTCATATTGGTGTCATTCGTCACCGCTATTTCGGTTGCTTGACTAGAGAGTACTCAAGTATGTTGAGCTGCTAGTGACTGCGGTACACTTTTGTTTCATTACCCAGCTCTTGTAGTCATCGAGCCGTAAATAGCCCAGAACCATTTCTAATAAACAGAGCGATTGCAGTTAAAGTTGAAACGCGAATGTGACCTCGATACTTGCGCGCATATTCGAGAATTGTGCAGCATTAATGCGTATATTCACTATTACGCATGACAACATCTTGTATACATGTATCTTATTAGTAGGCATGTTTTCCAATATCGCTAACGACGAAGCGAAAAATTCAAAGCATACAAAATCGATTACGCCGCTCATAATTGATATTGTATATATTGAATTATTCACGTCGTCGTAAATATTGAGTCGCAATAATGGAGAATAGAGCTCCTGAGCATTTTACCGAAATTTCCCAGCGTCGAGTGGTTTTCATGCTGCTTCAATCACCTTCAGATGCCCATTAAGTCTGTACAGGCTTGCGGTAGGTTAGTGAGCACGTCGCTTCATCGATCAATCGTGCGTACGATTCACCTATTCATTATATTTGTTTGCTCCCTCTTCAACTAGTTAGTGGTGAAATTTTAGACTTAGGCGCCTGGCAACCGAGCTGTCGGGTTGAAAGACTTTTAATAATCTGAGAAGAGCACATTGTCAACTTTTAGTGAGTCGCGCTTCGTGTGCTGATCGGCATATAAAATAGGTGTAGGCGGAATAAGAGTATCGACGGGCTTATATGCTACGACAGGTAAAGCCACTTCCGATTAGATAGCTCTATTTGCAGTTGTTTACATTCTCTCATTCTCTGAATGTTGTATACTTGGTCGTGTACTTTCATTATGCGAACTGAGGACTATGGCTTGCTACGCACCGGGGCCTAATTCATAAAATCGTCGAGTGCTGAGAATTGAGTAAAAGAATCTCGATTTCACCTGCGCATCAATTTCGCATGGAATAATGCGGTGACGTCTTCGCAGTATTGAGATCAAATTTATCAGTTATCAACTCTCAATAGTTTCATAAAAGTAGACAACTGATGGAAAATTTGCAAGATTGTCTTCTTCGTTATTCTGTTGTCAAGACATTCTGTGTTTCTTTTTATCGGAACTCGTTTATTGTTGCCAATTCCTTCTGTGACTAATTGTTTTCTTTTCAGTTATGCTTAGATGCCCTTCTGAGCTTCACATTTGATTATCAAAACGAAATGGGCAATCGAGCCGCAGTTCTTGGGAAAAATAACAGTGATGGTATTGTTGATAAGAAGATGCTAACGTCAGCGGAAAAGAAGATGCTCATGGCAGAATGGCCTCGGTAGGAATACGTGTTTATTCGTTAGAAGCAATTATTTAAATCATATGTTGGGTACAAAACTGATGTTTCTCTCAGTAGGCGAGCGATCTTTAATGAATCTATTTTAGGCTAATAAAGCACAACCCTGATATGTTTCGAACTGTTTGGATTCGAGCATTTGAACGCAGCACGGCCATTAAGGTACTCGACAATTTGTTTTCTTTCTCATGCAATCTCGTGCGTCCCTTATTAGAGAACAATAATTTATCACACTTTCTCGATTCACTCATTGCATATTCATGGTGTTCTCTCGGTTCTTATGCTTCGGCTTTAATCTATGACTGAATATAAGCCGTAGCCTTTAAATACTGTGGGTAGCCTGCAGTGGTTGGGGATATTTCTCGGCCAAGGCACTTTTAACAAACGATGTTTCTTTAAATCCGGAGATTAATAGTAACTATCATTTTTTGTCATACATGATCATGTTTCAAGAAGTGAAACGCAGCCAAATTATCTCAGTTTTAAATGATTGTGCTTTAATGGCATAGATTCCATGTCTTTAAAACTCCTTCCCACAACACGATTGTGATTGTGCCCATCATTCTGCCCTCAATCTTTAGTAGTGTAAAAACAGTTATTTGTTCTACAGGTCATATTCGGTATCAAAGGGGACGAGAAGGTGGAGAACGATCCTATCTTCGTCCGGCTGACCCTCGCTGTTCAGGCATTCTTCCACAGGCTACTTGTAACGGAAAAACTCAATGACGATACGATGATACTGCTCTGCAAACAGCTCGGTGCTCGCCACGCTCTCTTTCAGTCGCGTGGATTCCAGGCCATGTTCTGGGACATATTCATGGTGATTCTTTCGAGCCTACCTAATACTAACTCCGATTGTCCTACTTTAACCAATCAAAATTCAGTAATTCATTAAGCGAAAATTATTTTTCTTCATGCACCGATTTTAGTAGTAGGTACAAAAGTTACATCTCGCGAATCGTTGACTAGAGTTCAATGGTCTGTAGCTCAAAAGACGGGAAATTGAGGCGTATTTTCATCGACGAATAAACGTCCTCTTTGATTTTGAAAGTGTCCTCATTAGAGCGGAAATGACATATCACATCCCTATCCCCAGACCAACATGCAATGTTAATTTATGGCAGTTGACTGCATTTATCGTCAGGTGTGCATGAATGATATGATCGACGAGACGCTATCGAACTACATGACGGGATCGCAACGAGTGCTCATGCTATACGTGTGGCAGAGGTTCGTCCACCTCGTCGTCGACCACATGCGCATCGGCTACATGACTCGACGTAGATCGACCTTCGCTCCCGTCAACAATACGAACAAATCCTTGCTGACTATTGGCACTGAACATATGTCCTTATAGCTCAAATGTTTGCTTGTTCTGTCTACCATATTTACTTTGTTCAGTTTTTTCTAGTTTAATAGCTAATTTTTTGTTTAAGTGGCGCTGCACCTGTGTTTAAAAATTCCAGAATTTTGTAACCCCCGATGTTGATGAGCCAATTATGAATTTACTCACCTGCACAACGTAACTTTGTTCGTTTATACTAGTTCAAGTTCGTGATCTTGAAGTAAATTATGTGAATTTATGAAATGCTAGGTTTCATATGGTGCTCAAAAAGATAAGTATCTTACTCGATTCGGTCATTTGCAAAACATTTAAAATTGCGACAACAGCAGGCTTGCCGAGAAGATCAATTCTTTAGTTATATTCGAAGTGCCTCGAAGAGATTGGCATGATCAGGGAAGGAGGATTACGGTAGCGTCGTTCCGCTGTTGAGGACAGCGAAGCAGCGGAATCGCGGAATTTGCGATCGTTGCTACAGTTATAGATCCTCCCGAGTCGAATTGTAGTCGATCGTCGAGTTCTATTCATGTTTCCAGCAAATTCCTGTACAGCAGCGCGCACTTGCGATATTATCTGAAGTTGCGATTGTCAAATAACGACAGCAACGCTGTTTCTTCGATGCTTCGTGAAAAACTGCTCTGTGTTTGAAGGTAGAAAGCCCGTCTGTAAGCGAGCGAAAGAAGATGAGTGGAGATTCGTTCGCTACGGGTGTAGTGCGCATTTGCGCGGCGAAAATCTGCCAGAATATGGGCTTCAGCACAGCGCAGAACAGCTCGTTGGACGTTCTCGCTGACGTTACACGACTGTACATTGAACGCCTATGCAAAGATCTGCATGAGCAGAGCGAACAGAGTGAGTCATTCGTCATTTTTTTATTAGTAGGATAAAACATATAATTTGACGCGTTAAATCATGGATGAGTTTCTTCTATAAGCATTCTTCTACGTCATATCGTGCGAAAGTCAAAGAGATGAAGGGAACTTTGTCAAAATCTGTTTAAGATATGTTTGTGGATCGATATCTTCACAAAAAATTCAGTTTAGAATGTTTTTAATATCTTTGTTCTTACTTACGTGGAGTTTTTCTCAGTTAGTCTTTATTTGAACATTAAACAGAAGAAAATTCTGACAAAATTATTAGACTTATTAGTTGAGTGCATTTTAAACATCTCTAATGATTATATAAACCTCTCTTGCGTGGGTTAATTTTATCGAACTTGAAAAGCAGGAACTGATTCCTGTGTTTTTATGCTCAAAGTAAGATAATTTTACGCGCAGAGGAGGTTAACGTTCTTCCCAATAGCAGCCCCTGACAGATTTAGTGGAAATCGTTTCTATCGGCAGATTTTGACCGGTACAAGCGATTACCGCTTTAGACAATTTTTGCCTCGTACAAAACATAAAAGGCCGAAAAATTTCGGGACCGGCCAAATCTGACCGCTATTAGCGAATTACCGTTAAAAGCAAAAGTGCTGTAAACGATATCTTTAGTATGAGTTTATAATTATCCTTTTATGTTAGTCTTTTTCGTACTTTTAAGCAATTGCTTATGATTGCAGGTGGTCGTACTGTGCCTATATTAGATGACTTAGGACAAGCGTTTTCCAAGCAGCAAATCTCAGTGACGGAGCTCGGAGAATACATGAGACAAGTTGCACCGGACACTCTGCCTGTCAAAGTAATGACTTTATATTTATTCTACGTTTATTTTCAAATTTACCGATCATTAAGAAGACATCTTAGATTGAATAAGGCAAACTGATTTGAAAGTTTATAAAGCTACTTTATATCAATTAACGCACGTAAAAACCAAGAACTGACTATTATTCTTGGTTTAAATGCTGTTCAAGCACCGAAAAGCGAGCGAATCGCTGCCAGTTACCGTGGCTGGCGAGATTTATTGTTAATCATTGACAAGTGACGACTCAAAATCAAATGCATCATTAGAAATTCGACGAATATGATAAGTGGGATTAATTACGGTTTAATGCTAAATATTTTCAGATTCCTTTGTTTCCCGTCAAAGGACACAAGCAAAAGCCGCTGTTCGGCCCAGTTTCCGATCGAGAATTGGCAATGCGCCAAGATTACATTCCTTCTTATTTCCCCCCTCAACATCCAGAATGGCTTCCCGATAGTGAGTATTTCGAGGAGATTTCAAAAAAATATTCACGATTTAAAAAGACTGTAAACGCTCAACTGAAAAGCGAGCCGTCGAATCCGATTATGTCAATTATGATAAAATTCAATTTAGCCATGCGCACTTTAGGCGCAGCTTTCGTATCGTTGCTCTTTCATTGATACTTTGATGGCTCTGAAACAGGCCCGCTTAATTGAAAATGTTTTGCGTCATTCATTTTTAATTTTGCTCGGATAACAGGGAGTAATAGTTTTCGAGCATTCGAAAACGTGCGTTGGCCTTCGCGTCGTAATGGCGTGAGTCAGAGTATTTGAAATATCGACAAATGATCAGAACTGACGCATAATAATACAAATTTATATGCACACTATGTAAGATAAGTCTGAGCGAATAGCACGCCGCAAAAAATCAACATAAAAGAAAGTGTGATGGACGTAAGAACAAATGTGTCAGTTGCCAAGAGTCGACCTTAATCGTAAAAACACAAAACTCGACGGCGTATAACTGCTTTCCATTCAGGCAAGACAAAATCATCCGAACAGAAAGAATCGCGAACGGAGTCGGAAAGTAAAAAGAAGGAACAGCCAGAAAACGGCGATGGCACTCCGGCCAAACTGTCCACCACCGCAAGAAGGTCAACGATGTCTGAAGTGCGGCGAAAGTAAGCGGCCGTTTGAGCTTTTCCAGGACATCTATTGTTCTTGCTGCTTTGAATTACGGCATTCCTATAGAATAGAGTCCCAAAATTACTCAGTGCAACTATATACCATAGAATTGCGCTTGTCTGCATTGAAACGGGCGATTTAGGGTCCCTGTCCTACAGGAGTGCCTGAATTTTCAAGCTCACTTATTTTTCGTTTAATCCAAGTTGTATTCGCGCGGTAGTTGTAATATTGAGAGCAACCCGGCTCGCATTATCGAAATTAGTATACACGGGATTTTGAATAGCGTAATGTGAATGCTATTGCAAGCACAAAAGTAATCCATTTCATTAGATATCAACGCGAAATCTTCGTTTTGAACTTGAAAAATGCGATCCTAATTGGCCTTTGCGGTCAATTGTATCGCGCATAAAATGTTCTTTCTCAGAACGAAACCGACGGCTAACGACGAGTTGCCAGATTATGGCGAACATACCGCCTTGATGTTGGGGCTTGTGAAAGAGAAGCCGCCGCCGTCGAAGGCGCCGAAGCAGCCGCCGGCCAGCGTTGCACCTTCTCTATCAGTGACTGCAGCGGATGGAGGAAAAGAATCGAGGCTTGACCGAACTCCTCTGCCAAAGGTACAGTAGAAACCGGATATAAGAGAATGCAGGGGAAGTGAAAAAAAATCTCTTATATCCGGTTTCTCTTATGTGTTGTAGCATATGACTGACTGAGCACGAGAGTTCAGAAAAATTCTCTTATATCCGGTTTTCTCTTATATCCGATTTCTACTGTACTGTCTTTTCTCGAAATTTTCCTGTATAGGCCATTTTCATGAAACTGCTAAACTGTTTCTAGCGACTTTCAGTGCTCATGCTATTATGCATTGAAGTATTGCGTATATTTTTGGAAAAAATTAATCATTTCAAATTTGTTTCCGAGTAAAATGCTACCGCTGCTTGAAAAGAGAACGAGAGGGACATGTTTTGGAGACATTCTAGTTGCGTGATCTCTGGCTTATACTTTTGAATGGAGCCGATATTAAATTCAACCGAATGCTACTGTCCTTATTGTTGGTTCCTGTTTCAGATCAGAGAGATGGCTGTGAAAAGGTCTCCCTCTCCGAAGACACCTGAAAGAGCAATGGAGGTCAGCAGTGGTAACGAGCCGAAAATAGTTATCAAACTCGGCATGATTCCGCAGCCAACGGCGAAACCGCAAAAAGAGGTAATTGTTTGTTTGTTTGTTTGTTACTACATTCGTCCATGATAGTATTTTCTTTCATTTTTCTTCAACTCTCGCCGATACGCTATGTTTTAGTTCATATTTTAGCGGGAAATTCATATTAGTACATTATTGTTTGAATTTTTGTGCTAAATTTGATTTGGTGTAGTCTGTTTATGTCAAGTATTGGGGGAATTAAGTTGGCGTCACGAATTAGCAGTTCGCGGCGATAAGCGGTTACAATTATGATTACTCGTCGGTCGTGATGAAACATGGTAAAATCTAGAAGGTTTTGAAGCACAGTGGAAATTGTGTATACCGATGATGAGAAGATTGGCGGATTTTGACCATTATGAGCGATTACCGTTCTGAACGATTTTTGCCCTGTACAAAACATAGGAGGTGGCAAATTCAGGATCGGTCAAATGTGACCATGATAAGCGGAAGCGTTATAATCGAATGCATCCGCTACAAGAGAAATAACCATTAGAAGTGAAATTGTTATATACGATATTAACTATATATTCGACGCCTGAACCGTCTTCCGCTTAACATTATTGGTGTACAGAACAGTTTGTTTAAGGTTCACGTGAAGGAGTCGAAGAAAGAGAAGAAACAGTTAGATAGAAGCATCGACTTGGAACCAGGCGAAATCGCATCCTCGCTCGATTCGAGCATCGACGAGTGCATTACGGCGGTCATCGGGGAAAATATCCGACTAACATCGCCGACACCTTCCGCGCCTTTCACTCCGACGCCACCCGCCCCTACGTTCGAACCGAAGCCTCCAGGTTCGCTACTTTTAAATGCCTCTACCACGAATACAAAGTATTTAGCCACTATCGTACGGTTGTAATTGCATAATATCTTTGTTTCAAAGAGGATACAGTAGAAAATCGATCCGTTATTTAAATCTTGGATGGATGGGTGAAATTTATCTCTTTTTTGTTGCGACTGATCGGACTGTACGGATCAGTGCACCATTTTTATCTGGCTTTTGACTGATTTTCGTGGATGTGCGTGTACAAAAAAGACTCCAAATTCATAGAAACGATTTGTTGAACATGATTTGCTAAACTTCCTTACGCCTTAACCGATCGATAAGTTAAAAACGAGTTGTTCATTTGAAATACTACATCACCGTTCACGTCTCTTAATATTTTATTTATAAATGGATTTACTTTCAGCCGTTCTCAAGCCCGAACCTCCGCCATCCGTAGAAGAGCCAGCCTCCATCAACCTCGCCGAACTGCAAATAAAGCTGAAGAAGAATCGTGAGCAAGGAAAGACTATCGAAGGAATCCGCAAGAAATTGGAGAAGAAACGTGCCGCAGAAGAGGAAAAGAGCGCTCAGGTTAGGATTGTTTTTCTTATCGAGTACATACTATTTTCACCTTAATATAGACGCTTTTCAAACCTAAGAGGGCGTTTTCCAAATGGGAAAAGAACATTCTTTTAGTCAGATCTCTACCAAGAGTTTTCTGTTTGATTTGGAAACTGTATTTAGTGAAGTGAAAATAATGTACATGCTGGACATGGTTATGAGACATTTGACTGTATTAAAAGCATTTACTTTTTGCGCAAGGATAATAACTTATAAGATAGAGGCGTACTCAAAATCCGCCGTTGTTGGACAATAGTAGATGCTGTATGTGTTTTTAAATGTTACTGCTTTTCTTTTAGGCTAAGGTGATTAGCGACATTGTCAGCAAAAATTTCGCGCCAATCGTTTCCAAGAAAACTCATTCCAAGACCAAACAACTTCCATCGACTTCGTGAGTTCTTTTTTGATATGACCTTGTAGTAATCGTGGTGACGAATTCGCGGTTGAATATGATGTGAGAAATTTTAATATGTTAATTATTTAATTTCTTTCATTAAAAGCTTTAGTAGCATAATATGTGCTGTCGAATCCGGTATTAAAGAATACATTTTCTCTATCACTCCGTTTCAATGCTTAAAGGATCAGAGTAAAAGAGGATAACTTTCAAATTTCTCGGCAGGATTTTATATTAGGGTTATATTGTGCATAAAATTTCGGCTTAATTGGCCTATATTAGTTAGAGTTATAGGAAGTTATTAGTTGAGTTATTGAAAGAAGGAAAAATATGGACGGAAACCTCTGAAAATTATATAATCGAAGAAGTGTGAAGGTTTCGCCTTGTCGCAGCGTGACAGCTGAACTTAAAAGGGCTGCATACATTAGCGAAAATGCGTATTTCAGTCAACTGCCATCTCTTCCGCCATTGTCCCTGAGGGTACCGTCGAGTAAACCGTCGGATACTCCGTCGTCGAAGACGAGCGAGCAGCAACCTTCGTCCACTAAGAAGGTTGACATTCCCAAGCCGGCGGTGACCGTCAAACTTTTCGCTCCCGATCCACTCCCTGCATCTGCCAAACTTGCCAAATCGCCGCTTAAACTGCATAAGGTAAATTTGTACTTTTATATTTTAACTTTGACGTCTGCATCTGTGTAAGCATCGCGTGTCTGTGTAATCAAAAAAAGGCCGTAAGACTATCACGTTTGATTGCAAAAGAAAGGGTCAATTGGAGGTTAATGAAAGAAAATTGATTTAGGAGGACAGCAGCAAACAGAAATTGAGCGTCTCGCCACTGAAGATACATGTTCACAAACCGCACAAGGAGAAAAAGAGGGAAAAGGAATCTCATGGTACGCCGATTTTTTCCCACTTATCCTTCACAGTTAATTTTAGATGCACATAGCTTAACCCTTATTTTGTGTTTCTCATCGTTATTATCATCATTAGTAGTGAACGTATATCCAACTTGAATAACTTCGCTCTAATACTTTCGCGCGTCATTTTCTATGATAGATTATTTGTTTGCAAGTGTTAAGCAAGCAGATTTATTGTTTTTTTGCGGCTTTCATTACTTGCAAATACAAATTTTAAATACATTTCAACTTCAGATTCTTTCGCAATAGGATTAGTTATGAGCGTTTTGGCAACTTCGTTTAAACATTAAACTGGTTAGCATCGAACAGAGATTAAAATGGAATATAAATGTCGATTATTACACAATTTTGCAGTCTTCTATGAAAATAAATTGGTAAAGAAATATAAGCAAATAAACTCGATTATAAGAATGTGTTATTGTGTTCCTCTAAATACAGTAATTCTCAACCTTGTAAACGCGCTGAAATATTTTAGGTAAAGATGCTCCATTCCCGAAGTTGACGCTGTCGATTGACAAGAAGAAAGTGCCACATATTTCGTCAAGCAGCAGTAGCGAGAAGCCGTCGCAACCGATAGCGCCGTCTGTTTCTGCCTCGCCAGCTCCAGCAGCAGTTGCTGCTGCGCCGGCCGTCTCAGAGAAGGTCCCTCCGATTTCTTTTCCAAAGATGCGTCTGCCGTCGCACCAGCCTCCTGCCGCCGTTGACCAACCTTCGAAACAGCCGTCGGAACATATTCAGGTACAGTCAACTGCTTTTTTAACGTCGGTCAAGGGACCGGCCAAAGACCGACGTTATAAGGACAGCGACGTTGTAGAGGCAGTTAGCCCTGTACAAGACATAGTACACGGGACCAGCCAATGACCGACGTTATAAAGCCAGCTACGTTATAGAGCCAGGCGTTATAAACACAGTTGACTGTAACTATACTGACATCACACGAGGTGATGAGTGGGAGGTGTATAGCCAAATTTCCCGATCGATGGCAAGAAATCGAGCCAAGCATTGTAGGTGGCAAATATGAGCTTGCTTATCGGTGCGCAAAAACCATTTTAACTGAGAATGATAATCATTTAGTGGCTTTTTCTTGCACAGATTACCAAAGATAAGCTATTTTGGCTCTTGGAGCAATTTATCTATTGCAATAGAAAATTAGTTGTTGCAAATGTGGAAATTTTGACTAAAATTAGATTGTTTTTAGGATGAAATGAAAAAGAAGAAAAAGCAAAAGCGGGATAAAGAGAAGCACCATCATCATCATCATCGGAAAGATAAGGAGCGTCATCAGGAGAAGGAACGCCATAAAGAAGAGAAGAAAGAAAAAGTGCGCGATGGTTTATACTCAAAAGTTTCTGCCATAAATTAACAATAAACGCCGTTGACGCACGTTCGTTCCTATGGAAACCAAAAATTGTACTTTTTTGCGTGGGGAAGTGAGGGTACTGGATGCGATAAATCGAATAGTAATTTGAATATCATTAATTTGACCTTTTAAACAATGCTTTTATTGTTAATTATGAAAATGGCTTATTTATGGTTAAAGGGCAGGCTTCGATTAGCATTGAATATAGCAGTATATTGTTACGGAATAGATTAGATATGATTTAGCAATTGTTGTTATAATAGTTATAGTTATTTCAGCAACATGACACGACTCCGAGCCAGCCACCTGAGAGCACACTTGCTCATCAGGCGCCTCAAAAAAGTCTCAAACGGAAGGGCGACGATGACATGCCCGACTTGGCCGCTGCCACGAAGATGCCCAAACTCAAGTTGAAAATCAAACTGGCGCCCTCTGGTGGTGGCGAGCCGAAACAGCCGTCGCCTCCAGCTCCTGCACCCCCTGCGCCCCCACCGGCTGCCACTAAGACTACTGTTTGTCAACCGCTCAAGTTGAAAATCGCGCCGTTGCGCATTCAGCGAGATAACCTTTCACCGGCGACCGCTGATACCAGGTAGGTTTTTGGATTTTTTCATACTTTTCCAAAATCGATAGAGGATGTCTTAGATGTAATTTGTCACCTCTGCCAAGTTACTGCTGAGTGTGGCTAGTAACCACTGATACATCTTATATCTTGATCTTTGATATTTCAATTTATAAAATTATGCCTTCATAGTGCTAGCTGGGAGCAATTCGTTGCACCTATTGTTAATGGTAGACGTTTGTAAAGTTCTGTTGTATTCCTAAATTGCATCGTAGTTAGTCGTATTATGAGGTACTACATTTGCCCGTTTTGCCCTTATTCAAGTTATCATAAGCCCGTAGATCGTTGATTTTATTGGTCAATCGAGGAAGGGGATAGTTTTAAATCACGCTCTATATTTTTTATAGGAACAGTTTTATGACTAAATTATTCGACCAAGAATCGACTTAAATATATGGTATATTTTCAGCACAATCAGTGGACCGCCGCCGCCGCCATCAGCGCAGGCGAGTCCCCCGCCGAAGACGCCGTCTCCTTCGCGCTGCGGCTCGGCCATGGACGATTATGATTTCGCGCCGCCGCCTCGTGGCTCAATCGCTCCATCGGATGACGTCATCAAGCCTGCCACCAGGCCGCCGACTGCTTCCCCCAGAATCTCCCCCGGTATGGTTTATTTTTTTGAGAAACTTCCATTTACGTTGCCTAGCCGTAACTTACACTTTACCAACAAACAATATTACCTCCTTATAGTCGTTTTTTTATTAGTAACAAGAAGTAGAGCTAGCCACCGTAGTTGGCAAAGATGAGTTAGCTTTTCGGTGCTTGAACGCTGTCTCTTATCAAGAATGAGAGTCGTTTCTTGGTGTTTACGTGCGGAAATTGATAGAAAAAGTAGTGCTGTTAATTATCGAAGCAGTTTACTTATTCAATCTAAGATTTCTTGTTACTGACCAGCAAATTTCTTCTATATCTTTGTTTAATATAGTGGCATCTGCAAAATTGCACCGCGGATAATCGCAGCTTTTGGCTAACTCCCGCGAAGCTTCAGTTATTCAAATTTCACTGTATACGAAGCTTTAAAACAAAGCTCTGCTAAAAGTGACGCGAAAAGTATTTATTTGCATTTTCAGTTCGATCGACGCCGGCATCTTCGCCGGCCGCGAGCAGCAGCGCCGTATCGGGAGGTGGCGACGACCAGGTTTGGATCTGTCCCGTCTGCTCTGTCGCTTATGTCGACGGCGCCTGTGATATGATAGGCTGCGATGCCTGCAACAACTGGTTCCATTGGTACGTTACCTGCAAGTTTTACCTTTAATAACTGAACCCCGCTGATTTTGGGTTGATATAGGCCGTTGGGCGCGAAATTCAAATTGAACTTGAGCTGAAATGGTTTAGTTTGGGCAATTTCTACCTCTCGAAGCGTTTGTTTTCTATGCACGCTTTGAGGGGTAGAATGATTTTGGCGTTCGAGGAAGAGGTCGTAGGGTCAACAGCCAAATTTGGGATTGTCACTCATTTGACTGTCGTGAAATGGTTTTTTTACAGGAACTGCGTGGGTCTGCTGGTGGCTCCGCCCGACGACCAGCCCTGGTACTGCAATTCGTGCGCCCGCAATACCAAGTTGAGCGGCAAGAAAACGCCCTCAGCCGTCGGTGGTCGCGGTCGGCGGAAATCGTCGACGCCCGGAAAGCGCGGAGGTGGCGCCTCACGCGGCGGAAAGAAGAAACCGTAGACACCTCATTTTGACGCTTACCGTTATGGGTGATGGCGGTGGTTCCGAATCTTTTTTCGAATGTAGCACGGGCTGGCGGCAGAAAATTAAGGATGCAAATGAATGGGTTACTTTAATACCTTGTGCCAAGACTACTATGTTTTGGCACATGGTTAAATGACGCCAGAAGTCAGTTTAGTTAGACGCATATTTGGACCTTAACGCGAACGCGACAAATTCATCGTCAAAACACGTGTTATATTCGAGCTATGCTAAATTCAAGGCGACGCAGACGGCAGCGGCTCTTGAAATGGCTTCGGAACCACCGTCTTCCACTGTCATTGTTACTTTCCTCGCTCCTTGTCCCTGATTCAGGCTCAAAAGGGTGGTCCGATATTGACCTCTCAACCACCCTTTCTTATTACCAGAAAGTACCAACTCTCATGTCTTAAAAAGTGTTACGTTTTTGTATCGTAGACAATTGCTGTAGCGGTGACCGGCACGAGAAAGGTTTCCTCGTGCGTTAACTATATTTTCGTATATCAGATGTTCTGTGATTACTGTACTTTTTGAAACGCTAAACTAGAGCTTGTGGGAATATCGTATGTTATAAGCGCGAAAAGCGTCAATGAAAATCAGATTGTTGCATATTTCGATCAAAATATTGCGGGAATTACGTCAGCGCGTAACAAGCTCGACAATGTAACTTATTTTGAATGATGCGTTCAAACTGGCACGCTTTTTCCTGCAGGTCCTGCAAATTATCGATTTACATGACGTAAGCTTTCTCGCAGCTCTGGTGTATTCGAGAGTGTCTTCATTCTCGTTTGTCGTTCGCTCTGCTTAATTTTGCTTAGATGAGTAAAACAATGAGATAAACTGTTTTTCGTCGAATGTGCGCAGTATTTTTTCGTTGGTCCGTTGTAATACGGCGTGCATGATAGAATATCTGCACTATTTCTTGTTCTTCTTTAGGAATTGTCATAAATGACTAGTGGTGGTCGTTTAGATATCATTTTTAAGAGTTTAGTCGAGTGGAATAGGAAATTATGACTGGTGCGGATGGCGAAGAGACACCGGAGAAAGGGCGCGCAGATGAGGAAGTTCGTGTCGCCAGACCGAAGGTATGGTACTTTTTCGTGACGATAGTTTTATATGATGGTACTTTTTGGGGAAGTAGGTGCTTTAACTCTTATTCATGTAAAGCAAGGTTGCTAAGCTGATATACTTTAATCGTCACAACACTATGAGCGGATTTTCGATTATATTTCTTGCATGGTTGCGTTCGCGAATTTCCCTCACAACCCGAAATTTGGGAATTCCGGCTTTTCGCTCCTCGAATACAACTTTAATCGCTACCCGATTCGCTTTATTTTATACTTTATGCGAACATGAAAGACACGAGCATGTCTGCAACTCGTTCATAATTGCGACGAAATGACCAAACTGGCATTCCGCTAAATGAATAAATATTACATTGATTTGGTCCGTGGCATGTGGTTCTAAATCAGCACTTAACTAAATTGTTGTTACAGAAGCGCAAATCTCGTCCCGAGGGGGGCGCCGCTGGCAACGATCCTTCTGAGTCTGTTCACCCACCCACGCGGCAACCTCCTAGACAAGGACATGAACAGCAGGCTGTAAATGGTGAGTCCACCTGCTCTCTACGCAGTAATATTGTCGAAAGATTCGTTCACCGTTCTGAAGAGCGCTAATGGTGGTCTGATATGAATTAGGAAATGACATTAACCCGTCGCACTTGTGCATTTGTTTGTTTTTGTAAACGCTGACATGCTGGCACGATTGTTGGAAAGCAGAGAATTATAATTTGCATACTTGTAAACATTTTAACAATTACCTTCATCATCGTTGTTCTTGGCAGGTGAAATGTTACTAAACAGTTGCGATAAGCATAACACTGGCAGATAAAAAAGATACAGTAAGAAAAGATTGCAAAGGGGAGGCAGGAGGATGAAGCAGCATCAATAATCCAGCTTTAGAGCTACCAACACGAGTCAGTTTCGTAAAACTAATGTTAAATGTATAAATGTTATTACAGTGAAACCCGGATAAATGCACAAGATTTTGATGCTGTTCCATGCTCCGAAATTTTTTGCCCCATGTTTTCTACATGATAGAAACCCGGATAAATGCACAAACCGGATATGTGCACAAGATTTTCTTGCCGGATCGATGTGCACTTATCCGGGTTTCACTGCACATTTGAATTAGTTTTACTAAATGGTTTAAGAAATAGTCCTTGGACGGGAGCATTAACCCCTCGTCGCGACTCATTCTCATCTCTAGCCTGAACCGAGCGGAAAAAAGTGATTAAAAATTAAATATATATACATAAATAAAGCAATAAAATAAACTTTATCATCAATAAAGTAACGCAGATAATGATTGAAATTGCAGGCGACGATGATGACGATATTCCGGAAGAATTGGAGTTGAAATACGGCGCCGCCCACGTTATCCACTTGTTCGTGCCCGTCTCCCTCTGTATGGCTGTCGTTATCTTCACCATGAACACCGTCGGTTACTACTCTCGCAAGGATGGACAGTACTTGTAAGTCTTCATCGCTTTTTATTCTTGCATTCAACTTGATCACCCTTCCTCTCAATATCAACAATCTAGCATTCTAACTGAAAAGTGCTAAGATGATGAAATGTATTACAAGAGTGATTAAATTAAATGCAGAAATGATGAAATGAGTGCAAGAGTAAGCCATATGATGAATAGCGGTGGAACTGGAAACATTACCGAATTCAGATCTGGAATGTATTTAGTGAACATTTTTAATCAGCTAGAAGAAATCTCTCCAGTCACCGTAGGTATCGACTTTCGAAGCAGTTTACGTTTTTCAGTCTCAAAATTCTTTTTACTGATCGGCAAATTTTGACTATACAACGCTTTTCTATTGCAGACTGTACACGCCGTTCACCTCGGAGACGGACAACGCGGGGACTTTGGCGCTGTACTCGATCGGCAACGCCCTCATCATCCTCTGCGTCGTCGTAGTCATGACCGTTCTTCTCATCGTTCTCTACAAATTCCGCTGTTATAAGGTCAGACCTACTGCTTGGCACAGTTTCTCATACTTGGCCCTTGTTTGCTGCCANGTCATGACCGTTCTTCTCATCGTTCTCTACAAATTCCGCTGTTATAAGGTCAGACCTATTGCTTGACACAGTTTCTCATACTTGGCCCTTGTTTGCTGCCACCTCAGAGGCACTGAATGCTAAATCCTCCTGCATAATGGTAGTCCTCGACTCCGAGGCGTTGTCCTTACCCAGCTTGCACTTCAGTTAGATTCACCCTCGTCCATAATTTCTCCACCGCCTCCAAATGCCTATCGGCGTTTTCCACTAAGGGATTTCCTCCCACCACTTCAATCGTTCATTTCTTGCAAATTAGGCAGCGATAGAAGACTATCCACCCTTTGAATGTGATTCTATTCGATTTAAGCGTCAGGATATCATATTTGGCAATCTTTCAGTTAAATTTCTAATCTTTTATTTTTAGGTGATACACGGCTGGCTGATTCTGAGCAGTTTGATGCTCCTGTCGTTATTCACGTTTATGTATCTACAGTAAGTTTTTGTTTATTTGAATGAGCGCATGATGGGTTGGTGAAATAATCCGTTTCCCGAAGATAAATAATTCTTAGCGATACTCAGCGCAACACTTCATAACTGGCTTAACTCGTGATCAACTTGGGTCACGATTTTTCGGTTTTTATGTTCTATATAGGATAAAGATCGTTTAGAGTGGTACATCGCTTTCATCGGTCGAAATTGCGGGTGCTCTCGTTACTGACATAAACGTTTTCTGCTGATAAATTCGTTTAGACAAAATAGTTCATTCCAACAAAATGATTCGTTGCAGAGAGGTGTTCAAGAGCTACAACACACCGATGGACTACGTGACGATCTTGTTGGTTTTGTGGAATTGGGGCGCGGTGGGAATGATTTGTATCCACTGGAAGGGTCCCATGCGACTACAGCAGGCTTACCTGATTGTCATGTCTGCACTGATGGCTCTCATCTTCATCAAGTTAGTTTTCTCTTGTGACATCTTACATTTACAGCCGGCTTTCAGTGCCTCACACCTCTCTCTCACTCAGTAATTGCAATTGATACGATCGATATATCCATACTGATTATTTTGCTATCAGCGTTCCTTTACCGTGTAATTTTGCCATATTTTTGCGTATTTCACATTAATAGCAATTGAATTAAAATTAACAAAATTCACCATCATTTTTGCATTTCGACGACTGATTCTTTGTCTCTTTGACCTTCCCGCAATAATATTGATTTATTGATCAGGGACAGCATGATCTCATGTACGTATCGTTTAGATATCTGCCGGAGTGGACGACATGGGCGGTCCTGGCCGTAATTTCCATTTGGGACCTCGTGGCCGTACTTTGTCCGCGCGGGCCTCTGCGCATTCTTGTCGAGACCGCGCAAGAACGCAACGAACCCATTTTCCCTGCACTCATCTATTCGTGTAAGTCTTTTGCTTTGTTAATCGTATTTTGTGTCAGCGAGTCGCCTGTATTCCTGAAGGTCATTTTGAGCAGTTGATGGTGAGTTAATAGCAGTGTTGGGCATTTCGAAACTGTGAACGGCTTTAGATGAACTGTTGAAATCATTGGATGAGTATGTGAAATAATTAGACTAATTAATGCTATATCCTATAATGAAATACAGGCTGTACTCGAAATTGATTAAATAATTAACCATGATTGTCTCTTCCAGCCGGCATGATGTACTCCTTGGTGGGGATGTCAGACCGTGACGCTATTGGCTACGACCAATCTTCGTCGACGGCAACCAATCAGAGCGGCGCGCAGGCTGCGGCGGTGGTAGGCGGAGCATCGGAGGTGGGCGGAGCTTCGACGAGCGCACGTCTTCGTCGCGGACGAACCAACGAGGCCATGACTGAAGAAGATTCCAACGATAGTGCCGCCGGATTCGATCGCGCCTTTGTTGACAGGTTTGGCAGCGAACCAATTTAATAAAATAAAGAAATCTATCCTTGTTTATGCCATTTTCGCTTTAAAATCAAGCATTTTGTTAGATTGATTTCAAAGAGAAATGTATGATTTCATTAGAAATTTGATTTCTAGTGAATCCAATATAAACTGGAATGTTATAATTTCACAAATGATATTTTACAGTATGCTGCGTGCGGTGCCAGGTACCCGTATCAGTTTTTACAGAAATAAATATAACGCAACTTATATTATTGTTTATTTATTCTGTAAGATAGTTATCATTTGGAATATAGTATGGACAACGATTCATTTTTTCAAATTCGCATGTTCTTTGAGAAAAAATGCTTCTTGCAGAGCTAACCAGCATACGGTGGCCGCTCGCGAGTTGAACGGGTCTGGGAATGGATCGAACCATTCAAATTTGGCGCCGGTTCAGGGCAACGTTCAGGTCAATCAGCAAATCGAGCAGGAGGAGGAAGAGCGTAAGTAGCTTTTTGGGTCAATTTTTTAAATCTAATGTCAATGTAGAATATAAAAAGTAGTTCTATTTCTACATTTATCTTTTTAAATACTGGCCTCTATACGTATTTTTTGCGTTTATACTTTCAGCTGATACTTTTGGAATCTTCTCAAAGTTGAAACCATAATCGCCACAATTAATGTGATCATTTAGGCGGCGTCAAGTTGGGTCTGGGTGATTTCATCTTCTACAGTGTGCTGGTAGGAAAGGCGTCAAGCTACGGTGACTGGAACACAACCATCGCGTGCTACGTCGCTATTCTCATTGTATGATTTAATTTTTCTTATCGATAGGAGCACTTAGCGGTAACATAGCTACTGCCAAGAAATATATAGTTAATTTTTGGCAGTTGCATTACCGTATCGCGTCCAACTGTTCTGCCCACGAAGCATAAATCCCGCCGAAGGACGCTATAAATTAATCGCGAAATATCGCTGATAGATCTAGCTAGTTCATTCGAAGAATTACTGTTCCTTATAATAACAATAGATTACTACGGAAATATTTTCCGTTATGTAAAAATAAGTCTGTTATGCAAGCATTTGAATATAAATTGTCTACAAAAGGCTGTCTTTACTGTAAAGTAACCGCTCAGTTGCGTACGATAACGAGCAATAAGTATCTTGTGCTTGACTACTGAAACGAACGACCTGATCTTTCAGGGACTGTGCTTCACACTCGTTCTGCTGGCGGTGTTCAAGAAAGCATTACCGGCGCTGCCGATTTCTATTGCTTTCGGATTGCTCTTCTACTTCACCACGCGCGAAATCGTCTCTCCCTTTACCAACGCATTGGCAGCTCGCCAGCTTTATCTGTGAATTCTCGACGCGTTGTATTCTATCTCTGTCTAACGGGCTGTTTATTTATCAATGAGCATTTGTCAGTTTTGTCCAAGCCGTTTAATCGTCCTTGTATTCTGCTGTTTCTCGTTTTAAAGGGAATCTTCGGTCACTTCAAACTTTGAGGAATTCATCGTAAATTGTGTTAAGCTGCGCATGACAAGCTGGTTGCGAATCATATCAGTTTATATTGTAATTTACTAACCACTAAGCAGCCTTGTCGCGCGAGTAGCTAACAACACGTGATGGTCGATTTCCCCAGTGGTAGAGGTGATCGCTGTTTCCTTTTAATAGCCCATTTCAATTGATGACATTTCTTCGGGTTTGTGACGTGGCACATCGCGACTCTTTCGCGTTTCTTGATGGTTGGTTGTTTGAACTATTGCGAATGTCAATTGTGTTGTTCTCTTGTTGCGTTGCTTCGGTTGCGAATAATATTCCTTGACAATCTACCGCCAACTGAATCACGGACGATGTCCTCTCCATAGGTTGATTAAGCGCGAAATCCTTCCACGATTGAAGCACGAGTTCTAAATAAGACCATTTTACAAGTTTTGAGGTGCTGTAACATTATAAGTGTCGAGCTTGATCAGCGGGGCAAATCTTTCTATTCCCTAAAGCCAAGAGAATCTACGACAGTGCCATAGGCAAAATGGGATTTCGGTTATAAAAAAACATCTTCACAATATCAGATGACCGGAGGCTGTATTCGGTCACAATTCGCTTTAAGAAGTGTATGCTTACGCCAATCCGACGCTTTACTGAATATGAGCTCACATATCAGGCAGTAAAACAGAATTTAGATGCCCTTGTATTCTTTTAAATTAACAGCATTCGTCATATTTAAGTTAATCGGTTTTATCCCGAGTCTAAAACAAATATGCGTCCATAGACGCTTCTGCCGAAATCGTCTTATTGCACAAAATCGCGTAAATCCCGAGTGTCAAGGCAGTATGCGCATAATTTTACACTCAAGACGGCAGAGATTTTGCACTTCAGGTGTACTTTTCTTATACGCTGGCAGAAATAGTTTCGTATGATGTAGGCTAATGCTGTGGTTGAAGTCAAAGCTTGTTACCAACCAGAAAAGCAAAGGAGCCGCGAGCAAATGGCAGAAAAATATTTTCTCAGCCGCATCGGAAATTCAAGCACTCGAGATGACATCGTGAGGGGATGGTTGTGACGGTCGACCGAAATCTGCGGCGTAAACGGCAGCTAAGTGGCGCTTTTGTCGCGTCGAGTGACTGCATTGTCTCTTTCGAGTGTTGGTAAACGCGCGGCTAAGCCTATCGGTAAGCAATTGTGCGCGCTCCTGTGCATCGCACCGCAATCGACGAAACAATTCAATCTCGTTCGCTCACCAGTTGCGTGTGCGGTTGGACAGGACAGGGAAGCGTTGGAGAACTCATAACTCTACCTTCTTCAACTTTGTCTAAAATAATTCCTCAGATTATATAGGGATTAAGTTTGGCGGTTAATGAGCCTGTCACTTCTCTCTAACCGAGTAAACAAATATAGGCTCGCGATTTAGTGTTAGAACATTTGATGTAGTATACTCGCCTTGCAGTACTTTGTCGGAGTAGCTATGCTGTGACAGGATGGCTTTTTGCTGGAAAAGCTTATTATTCATTTCATTGCTTCAGGAAACGCGCAAATATGAAGTAAGATGACCGCTAGACAGGATTTCAAAATCTTTTGCTGCTACGTAATTAATCAGCTCAAGTGCCATAGCTAAAAACGAACAAAATCGGGGAACCCAGAAGTCATTATAGTCTTTTTTGAGGATTTATTTTATCCTTCCTGCAAGCGTGCCGCAATACAAAACATATCATTTAAATTCTTATGCATATGTTTTTATTTTAGTAAATGGGCCGGTTTCACATCGCGTACTTTAACTAAAGTCGGATTTTACGCAATGATAAAGGATAGGCCTTAAGGACGACTTTAGCTAAAGTACGCAATATGAAACCGGCCCAATGTATTTGAACGAGAATCATCTTTTGCAGCAGCTACCTCACTCATCTCGCGCTACACTCAGATGGATTCCAACGCCAATCAGTTCAAATTTTTGCTCGTCTTTGTCTTCGCAATTGCTGGGATACCTATGTTCAACCTGATGACCTTGATTAGTCAGCAGCTTCTCGGCATTGATTTCCTCTCGTTCATTGCCGTTGACGTCAAGTACAAAATCTTTATAACGGTTTCTTGCTTCCTTGGCATAATTTCTTACCTTGGCACGATATTTGGCGTGCAGTATGTTCTTCGATACGGCAGAATCAAATGTGTTCACCTCGACCTGATTACAATTCTTCGATCGCAAGAAGAAGCACCTTTCTCATGGAGAATGGGTCGACTTATAGAATTGCTTCTTTTGGCAAACGCTTCATTCTGCTGCTCAACAAATCTTCTTTTGGCGATTGTCTTTCTATCAGCAATGAATGCTAGCTGGGCCGCAATAACACTGGGATGTTTTCACGCCATTTATGCAACTGTCGCTCTACCGCTGGTGTTTTATCTGTTTTTTGGCTTCATCGCAGAGCCGATACCCGAAGGATGCGACTATTGGTTTCGAGAGAATAGGGATCGCTTCATGAAATGCGACAGCCGTCACTGCTTGGTGTGTCGCAATGCAAACGAGCCCAGCAGCACGCCGCCAGTCCTATCGATTTCGCTGCAGGTCAGACAATATTGTTTTTTCTTTAATTTATCCACCAAACATCCCCTCCCCCGTCCCGCTTTTTCTAGCAAATGATAGCTATCGGAAAGAAGAAACAATAGAGATGAATAGGGATTTAGATTTTCCCGAGAACGACTGGCGATTCCAAGCGATCAAAATAAATTACGCTTTGTGAAATGTACTTAAGACATCCCTTTTTAAAATTTATTTTTACTGTGTATAGTCGCTATCCGAGCGCCGCTTTAAATCAAATATATCTTTACCTTACCTCTTTATGATATGTGGCATTATGTTCGATAAAAATCCACTTTCTCACTACCCACAGACTGCTAAACTGTATGAGAAAGGCGGCGCACAAAAATAGCAATAATAATAATTCTAATTCTTGCAGATCGATGAACGTGAGCACAATGACCAATTGCCGCCGCTCGAAGCATCTCGAGCAGTGCCTTCAGCCCCGCCAACACCAGCCGCAGCAGCTGTCACAGAAGAAGGCGAAGAACCCGAAGTCTGTTCCATCTGCTTCCAAGACTCGGCCAATCGCTCCATTGATCCGTGCGGTCACCGACTTTGCGCGCTCTGTTCTTCTCGCGTCAATAGTTGTCCTTTTTGTCGCGCGCAGATCGTGTCCGTACAACGACTAATTGCAGTGGTCGGCGGCAATTAGGATCCATATGCACGTTGGAAAAAGTGATGGCTGTAGTGGAAGAAAAGTGTCAGCAATTTTGTGATTTTCATGGTTGCAATAAGTCAGTCAGTGTTAAAAGTAAAACTATTCAAGATAATTGAACTTAATATCACATCAGAATGATATGTTAACAGTTAATATAGAACCAAATAATTAAGTGTCAATCTGAAAAGGCAAGTGTCGCGAATTCGCGATTGATTCGTCATTTAGGATTAATAGTTGAGCGTAGGTAATACCGCTTTCATCTTTTGACGTCGTCAGAGGAGACATAAAAAGCTAACGATTG
>NIUQ01000421.1:0-51224 GCA_002796945.1 Plectus sambesii
GCACCTGGCGCACCCAAAATTGTCCACAAAACTCTGTAAAATTCGACCAGAAACCTTACACAAAGAGGACCACCTTCGTCGACTGAGAAAATCGGAAAACTTTGAGGGGCTATAACTTTTTTTCCAGAAGCGCGATTCACAAGCTCTTTTGGCGTGTTATGCCCAGGTATCAGCTTAACAATTGTGCAAAGTTTGGGCCAAATCCGTCAACTGGTTGCAAAGTTACAGGCCAAATACGATGTGCAGTTTTGCATAGCTGTTTTTGGGCTACCGTAAGATTTCAAAAAGTACCCCTAAGAGAAAATTTTTTGAAAATTGCGCCAATCGATACTCCAAACCACGGGCTACAACCGACCAATAGACGTCGAAGCTTGATTCGGCCTAAAAACAAAAAATATTTCCAAATCTCGTTTATTCTGGGCCACCCTGTAATCTTTTCAGAATTTCATATTGCTTTAACTTACTAATGAAAAATAGAAGTGGATAGGTCACAATAATCATAGAAGAAAAATATGATTTTTTCAAGAAAATATAATTCCTAAAAATAGATTCTATTCGATCATAATGAAAATGTATACCTATCGAGTCAAAGCGGTTAAGGCGATGGTAATTTTCTTCCGTAATGAATAAAGTAGTCAGCAATTTTTGTGATCTCTTTTTATTAAAAGCTGTTAAATTCAAACAGTTCCAAATATTTATAGCTTCAAACTGATTTTTCTCAAAAATATTCACGCTAAGGTAATGCCTACTTATTTTTCTTAAAGAGCACAACTGCCACCATCTGTTCGACCCTATTTAGCAACATTTTCCTCAATGAAGTGATCGAGAAATCGTTAACTTGTCTACAAATAGTACAATCCTTGTCAAAAATCCAAAAATACATATCAATTTGGTTGAAATAGTTTATGCATGTATCACAGGGTTGCCAGGTCGAAAATGGCTTTTTAAGTAAAAAGTTAGTGAAATTTAAGAATTTTTTAAGACAAGCGCTTCCAATTTAAGACAAAATTTAAGACCAAATATTACATCGTAATTACGACTTTTTCGAAATTTCCTTTTTTATGAAAAATGAAGAATAAGCTTTAGTAGTAGCATCTAATCTCCAAGAAAGACAAAAAGATGGCAAGACAATCATAACGATTCAGAGAATGACAAAAATTTACACGTTTGCCTGCTCCTTTTTTGTCTTAAATCATTTTGTGTCTTATAAGATTTAAGACAGCGCACCCAAATTTAAGAAAAATTCTTAAATTTAAGTGAAAATGGCAACCCTGATGTATCATCATTTTTTATAATGTAACTGATTGTTGAATTATTTTTGAAGTCTTTGGAAAACTGATTTGAAACTTTGAATCTTCATCATCGATCAGTTTATATTTAGCCAAGCTCCAAGTACTTCTTCATCTACCATGTCTCAGTCAAACACCACAGATTGGCAACAACAATTAGAAACGTAAGTATTGCGTTCAGTCAAATTAAAAAGCATTTGATTTTCTACTATTCCACGTCATTAATTGCTCATTTACAATATACTCAATTTTTCTTGCCATAAGGGCAACTTATCCGAACTGTAGCACTAACAACAGAAAATAATAGCATTTCTTGATGTGAAAATCGCTTGAAGAAATGCTTTTATTCCGTGCTGTAAATATTGTACTAGCGGAGAGCGCTGCGCTAACGCGCCGCGCTATCCGCTTGAGGTTTGCGTGCTACATCTGGGAGACTGTCACCCATACCGCTCAGCGGCACGGAATTTGCAAGCTGCCTTCGGTTCTTGTAGTCTGGTGCCGCTGGTCTTTTACTTTTAAAACATGTAAAAGAATTTGCACACTTTATTCATCGAAAGGCAGTTCGATGGAATTTTTAAAAAAAGGACTTGCTCAAACATTTATGTCTCATTTACCCTGGGAAAGTTCTTGAAGAATCTAGAATGTTCTCCGATCGCACGTGTCAATATCTATTGATTCGTGTCGCCAGTCCAAATCTGCATTTCGCCACAATATGCACGCGCGGTTTTTATTTACCCTCAGTCACATTGAAACACATTTGCGACGGGTTTTGGACATTGATTGTTTTCAAGGAAATAAAAGTTCGTTCATTGTAAAATTTCAAAAGAAAAGATTTTTGAGGATATTGTTTGAATGAAACCATTAAGTTCTTTCATATGACTTTTAGTTAAAGAGAGATTTGCTTCAAATGTCATATTAAGCCATTTCACGTACTACGTTTTTGCTCTAGGTGTGTATATAATAGAAGTGGAACGGAAGTGGTATGGGTCGGGTGAAGTATCCCTGGCACATACAATCATGGTCTGACCGGGGATCGCTAAAGGTTCAGCCCAAACCGTGAGGTGTTCTCAAATACAATCTGATGGAAGTCACTTTATGTAGAGCGCAAGAACTCTCGCAAAGAGCGCCGCGCTCTTCGCTCCAGTTCTTACCCCATACATTAAGGCGATATATGATTGACAGGCGATACGTTAGCAAAAGTCCGTGAATGACCCAATGACTAAAGAAAAGAAATGTGCTCTCGGTAGTTTCCAATGTTCGCCGCGAGAGGGCGCTGCGAAGACAATTTTATGGGTATAGCGTTAATACCGGATGATGGACCCGACCGGACGTGGGATGGGTGGGGTGGGGTACCATTACTGTTTACAACCCTGGTACAACTGGGGCTGGCAAGTATCTGGATAGAGGGGTAAAGGGCGAAAATGTGAATTTCGACACTTATTTTTATGTAGCGTTAATACCGTGTAATGGGCCCAGCCGAAAGTGGGGGTGTGGGGTGAGGTACCCTTACGGTACCCGACCATGGTCCCACCGAGGACCGCAAAAGGTTCGGTCTACCCAAACCGTGGGGTGTCCACACACACACATACAGACGGTGCTGGCTTAATATATAGACTAGCGGAGAGCGCTGCGCTAACGCGCCGCGCTATCCGCTTGAGTTTTCGCATGCTACCCTGCTAAACTGTGTCACCCCTACTGCTCGACGGCGCGGAATTATAAAGCTGCGTTTGGGTTCCTGTAGTCTAGTGCTGCTGGTCTTTTACATTTATAAATGCAAAAGAATTTGCACACTATATTCATCGGAAGGCAGTTCGATGAAAATTTAAAAAAAAGGACTCCGCACAAACTTTTCTTATGTATTAACCTAAAGGAAAGTTCTCGAAAAATCTAGAATGTTCTCCGATCGCTCGTGACAATATCTATTGATTGATGGCACCGGTCCAAAGCCGCGTTTTGTCAGTTTGCGCACGCGCGGTTTTTATCTACCCTCGATCACATTGAAACACATTTGCGACGGGTATCGAATACTGATTGTTTTCGAGGAAATAGAAGTTTTTCCATTGTAAAATTTCAAAGCAAAAGGTTTTTGGGGATACTGTTTGAATGAAACCATTAAATTCTTTCATGTGACCCTCAGTTAAAGTGAGATTTGCTTCAAATGCCATATGAAGCCATTTCGCATACTACGTTTTTGCTCCAGATGTGTATAAAATAGAAGGGGGACGGGTTGGGTGCAGTATCACTGCCCCTTACAATCATGGTCTGACTGGGGATCGCTAAAGGTCCAGCCCGAACAGTGAGGTGTTCACATATACACGCTGATGGACATCGCCTTTATGTAGAGCGTAAGAACTCTCGCAAAGAGCGCAGCGCTAACGCGCCGCGCTCTTCGCTCGAGTTCTTACCCCATACATTAAGACGATATGTGATTGATGGGCGATACGTTAGCAATAATCCGTAAATGACCTGATGACTAAAGAAAAAAATATGCGCTCGGTAGTTTCCAATGTTCGCCGCGAGAGGGCGCTGCGACGACATTTTTATGGGTATAGCGTTAATACCGGATGATGGACCCGACCGGACGTGGGGTGGGTGGGGTGGGGTACCATTACTGTTTACAACCCTGGTACGACTGGGGCTGGCAAGTACTTGGATAGAGGGAATAGGGACGAAAATGTGAATTTCGACACGTTTTTGTATGTAGCGTTAATACCGTATAATGGGCCCGACCGAAAGTGGGGGTGTGATGTGGGGTACCCTTACGGTACCCGACCATGGTCCGATCGGGGACCGCAAAAGGTCCGGTCTACCCGAACCGTGGGGTGTCCACGGACACACAGACGGTGCTGGCTTAATATATAGGATTATGCAGAATCTACAGAAATGAGTGCATTGGTCTCATGATAGAGACGTAACAGAAACTAGAAATGTGTCACAGTTACATAGAACAACTTGCATTTTGACAAAATATTAATTGTACGGAATGAGTATTAATGATTTTTTGAAAACTGTTGATAAGCTGGTTGAGTACAATTTATCCTATACCGTATTTATTTTAATAGTACGACACTCTCTAATAGTACGACAGTCTCCAATAGTACGACATGGTACGGTCTCTTCGAAAAATAGTACGACTGTCTCTAATAGTACGACATGTCGTAGTATTAGAATNTCGAAAAATAGTACGACTGTCTCTAATAGTACGACATGTCGTATTATTAGCATACTGATATCTCATTATCAAGGGAAACGGATTACGGTAGCCTACACTTCATTGTGTGTTCTCGCCTCGCGCTCTGCGTATCGTGTGCAGTCCTTTTCTCATAACAGATAGTAGTGCTAATAGATAATGTGCGCATAATAGATTAGACGATGAAGAAGGTGATCGAGATTTGTATAGTCGAACGGTCAATTCTTTTCAGGAGTAAGGTCAACTAAACTAGGAGAGCTCCGGGGTACAAAAAGAGCGAAAGAGATTGTCCGTCTTCTTTGATCGTAGATAAGCATAGCCCTTGTCAAAGGGGGAGCCTAACGAGACATAAAATACGCAAGCACAGGGTTACTTTCGAATATGTGAAGGCTGATAGACATGCGAACGGATCGCGATACCGAGCCATCGGCCTGCGGAGATGAAGTAATCGAAATATAGTACGACAGTCTCCAATAGTACGACATGGTAGAGAGGGATCGAAAGATAGTACGACATGTCGTACTATAAGAATAATTACGGTAGTGACGCATGTGCCACTATTTTTTGCAGAATAAAAACTATGTGCCGATCTCAGAGACCACAATGGGGCGGTTTCACATCGCGTACTTTAACTAAAGTCGGACTTTATGCAATGATAAAGGATAGGCCTTAAGTACGACTTTAGCTAAATTACGCGATGTGAAACCGGCCCAATGATGTGGGGATTGTGAAATAGTGGTACAATAGGTTGAAATAATAGTAACAAACGGGAAAATAATGACACAGGTAAAGAGAGGGTTGAAAAAAAGTGACACAGTGCAATTATTTCTTATAATACGGTCAAATTTGTCACCGAAATTCAGGTTTATCTTGATCTCACAAATGACGAGCATTAATCATGCTATGTTTCCAGTTTATATCCTGATTTATGTGATGACTTGGACAGGTCAAATGGAGTAATTACCTGCATTCCAATTGCCATTCATTCGTATGCAATTTACCTGCAGCTAAGCTGTCATTGATGTGGGGGTTTCTGCCTCCGAGATTTTCCCAAAGAGCGCCTGGGGGCATATATTTGGAGGGGGTGTACTTTCGGAAAAACCCGTTATGTAGGAGACTCATCTCACTGTTAAGAATTGAGGCTACATTCTATTGCGTCTCTTGCTAGCTTGTTATTCTTTTAAAAAAAGGCAGATCGTTGAAAAGTCTCTCATTTGTTACCTGTTAACATTTATAAGATATTGGGTTGTCCGATAAGTCCTTGCGCTTTTTTTCCGCCTTTAAAGTTAGCGTTTTTAGCTTCAAAAATATTTTTTATTAATGATATTTTTCTTGTTTTGTAGCCCAAAGTACTGGAATTTTATTGTTTTGTTGCGAGTAAATCCGTGCACAATGGGCAAAGATATGACAGAGCACTCACAGAGCACTCACTTTCGTGACCAAAAAGTAATGTTACAATTTGTTTTGTGAATAGCTCAAACTAGAATAATTCAACTGAATTGAAACATATCAGAATTAATCTGCAGATAGTGAGGTTTTGTTTTAAAAAAATTATTGAATTCGGCCATAGCGTTGTCAAGTTATGGCCAAGCAAACGTACGTAGTCCTTTGGAAGCGAATTGCCTGCGACGCCTAGTGTATGGTAGCGCGCTTGAAGAATGAGTAACGAAAACTGAGTAGTCTTTGGGTGCTTTGCAAAATATTTGCCCATTATGCACGAATTTACTCGCAAAAAAACAATAAAATTCCAGTATTTTGGGCTACAAAATAAGAAAAATATCATTAAAAAACAACATTTCTGAAGCTACCAAAGCTAACTTCAAAGGCAGAGAAAAAAGCGCAAGGACTTATCGGATAAACTAATATAATAATTATAATAAAATTTAAACATTAGATAATTATAATTTCAGCATATTATTATATGACTGAACATTATTTATGGTTAACTTAACTGACTAGCAGCAGACCTGTGGAAAATTTCCACGGACTTGCTAGTTTTTATAAAATTCGAAAGCGCGATATTTCGCACTCGGCAGAGATGTTATTTTGACTTAAATTTAAGAATTTATCTTAAATGTAGGTGTGTTGTCTTAAATCCTATAAGAAAAATAATGAAGCAGAAAACTTGTGAATTATTTGTACAAATTACAAAATTTCAAATTATTAAATTCTAGTTGTTCTTTTGCGGAGTTTCACAGCGACTGCATCATTGCGCACCAACAGCGACGAAAACTGTGCTGAAGCATACAATTTATTTTTGAAATCGCCTCATTTACTTTAGGCACTGAAGTCTAATAGCAAATATCGCGCTGAAGTTCTCAAAACCATATGAATGTGCTCTCTTCGATATGTTAAATGTTATTATTCTCTCCTTGGTACGTTGCAAATTTATTAACATTTTAACGTACAGGAGAAAGTAAATTCATAACATTTTGAGAACTTTAGTGCAGTAATTGTTATCTGACTTTAGTGACTGAAGTAACTGAGGCGAATTCAAGAATAATTCATACGCTTCGGCACAGTTTCTTTCATTCTTTTAACTTTTGTCTTTTTGTCATTTGTCATTTGCTCAAATATTATTGCTCTTTCTTGGAAATCAGACGTTACCAATAAAGCTTATTCTTCTTTTTCATCAAAAATAAATGTAGAAAAGTCGCAAAAAAGGTGTGATATTTTGTCTTAAATCTAAAAATTCTTTAATTCCACTAAATATTTTTTAAAGAGCAGTTTTCGACCTGGCAACCCTGACGCAAACGAAGGGAAAAGTTTTCTTCTAAATTATTTTTGAATGGCTTAATGCTGGCTTTAAAAGAAGTTCTCTGAGTCAGTTATTAGCAAACACTTATTAACACTGACTTCTAACGTTCATAGGTGATGGAGTGGACGTCGGAATAGAATGATCAGTTGGTTGTTGCTGACTGACGGTTGTTATCGAAAGATGAGTGATAGTGGTAATTATCGAGGCGCGAGTTTCGGATACCTGAATGAAAATAAAATGAGAACGAGAGAATGGATAACATTCTTCTTTACTCACCGCATATGTGCTATCGTCCGTCGGAGCCACTGTAGATGTCACGTTGAAATTATCATTCGGTGGCCCCACTGAGCTGTTCCTCTTGAAAAGGATGATCGCGGCTACGGAGATGGCAGCAAATATGAAAAATACGACTGCGCTGATTAATACTATGTTCCGTCGATATTTTCTGGGGAAACAGTTTGGTTGATTTTTCACTTTAAGCGTTGGGTTGTCGCTGTCATCATTTGCTAGCGATTGCGGGAAGAGTTTATCTTTTCTCTGTCTGAAAATAGCCACAGTTTTGGAAAATAATATGATTCAATTTCTACAAAGATCAAATCCAGTTTGGTTGCAGAAACAAGTTGTCGGTTAATTTTGAGAAGGAATGCAAAATACCATTCCATAAAAATCATGTGTTTTTAACGAAAGAGTTTTCGACATAGTGAAGATGTTTTATTCGATCAAATAGGCTGCTGTATTATGCATCTCGAAATGAAATATTTTTTATTGCAAACATTTCTTCGAACTTTTTATGGTGTTTCTAATGTGTTGCAGGATTGACTATCAGTCAGAATCATACATCGAGCACATTCGAAGAATGATTAATTTGATCTCAAACACATGAACAACATCTCTTACGGAATTTTTATCGACGATACTTTATGAATTTGAATATTTCTGTCAGATTCCTGTAAGGCGTCAGCGATATCCAAGCATAATGATAGCTGAAAATTTCTTTAGCATAACACACTTTTCAACTCTAACATTTGTGGTCCAACAAAGCTTTTCAGATGCTTTGGGATATTTTATTTTCATATTTCTTAAAACACTACATAGAGAATCCGAGGGTTTATCGCAATATGCTTGCCAGCCATTTACGTTACGCTACTAATGTACCAGATTTTCTCGATTAGAATCCCTAATGGAAGTTCCCAGAGCTTTTGATTTTTCGGATAATTTGATATTACGGAATCGCTGATCGTAAACCAATGGCTAATTGGTGATTTTCACTTTGAGAGAGTGAAGCTGATACTTAAATTTCAGTATTCGTATAAAGCACGGAAGTAGCTAGGGATGTAAAACCGGACGACCAGTGGAGTTCAATAAACTGGTAGAACAATGGAGATATGCCTAACATCATAGTTATATTTTCAAAATTGACGGAAATTGTAAAAATCGGGTATGCCCCCTCGCCCACTCTCTTGGGCTGATCTTTGATTTATAGTAATTATTGTTTGAATATCTTTCTATTCTGAAAATAATTCGAAGTAAATAGCAAGTGAAATCAAGAAAGTGATTATATTTTATGCGGTATTATCATGCATTTCCTTGGTGTTACAGGCTTTGCAAATATATCTTGTTATGCATGTAGACCGAAGAAATGCACAACTCTGCAATAAACTCTCCTATAAACTCGCGTTATTGAAGCTTTAAAAGAGCGCTAACATAAACAAAACCAGATATAACTTTTAGGCCCTATTTCACTGTAGCTTATTCGCTGAAACCTGGAACAGGTGGATTGCGTATCATATTGCAACCATACATGCTTCATATGTAAGGCATAAAATGCAGCTAACTTTTCTCCGATTTCGATGAGTTTCAATTATGGCCCTGGGGCTTGTAATCAGAAAACTTCGAAAGTAAATAGCAAAAAATAAACATACAGGCGGGCATGCTTCCTCCAGATATTTATCGATGTTGCGCTTGCATTGCTTCAACGGCGGTCGTAAGTTGGGGTCGAAATTGCAGAGCGCCTTTATTAACTCATATCTGCATGCGAGCAAACTTTAAAATTGTAAAGGCGTATATATGAATTCGTATATTTGTTTATTGAATGCGAGATTGCCTCACAGTGTAAAAAGTGAATCAAAATCTGAGAGAGTATAGGACTTTGAGAACTCTCTTATAACCAGGTATCTCTCAAATGAAGGGTTCATATTTTGTTCAGTTTAAGATCGCAAGATAAACAATAATATAGACACAAAAGAAGGAAATTAATTGTTTTTAGCATCGCTGACAAACTGGCTTGTTTATTGCATTGTCAGCAGAAAGTGTATGCCTGAAGACAGAAACTTGTAAATTCACGCATAAATGAACAAAATCTAATGAATTTCGCTGCGCCGCAAGCCAAACATTCTCTTATGTTCAGGATATACTGTTTACAGGTATTGATAAACAACGTTTACTGTATGTTTGTGCAACTTTATCTTATGAAAGTAGTTTTGCATAAAGAGTTAACTGAAATTATTCGCGTTTTTTAATAATTATAAAAAATGGACTATTGGATAAAAATGTTATTTTTTCCCCATAGCTTACATTTCTTTAGGTGCGTATTGAGGCTTATTCATCCGCTTGCCTTTCTTTACAACGAATTTTAATTCCTCCTCTTCAATCTCTTGGACAAAAATGAACTGCTTATGTGGTGGTATTCCTCCAAGGGTGAAAAGTTCCCAGAGCAGAATGCCGAAAGTATAAAGATCCGATTCAATTGGTATCATATCATTAATGAAAACTTCTGGAGCAGTCCATCTGAGTGGCAATCGGGGATCTTGACATTTTTGGTACGATCCGCTTATAGTCTGCTTCGACAAGCCAAAGTCGCCAATTTTCACTATGTAATCAAATGTGAAAAAGATGTTTCGAAGCGCCAAATCTCGATGTACTACCTGACAAAGAATATTATTAAATCTTTTATTTCGAGCCGAAATCAAATAAATCACCTCTTTATTGTGCAAAAATTCCATCCCATTTGCAATTTGATAAGCAAAGGAGAGCAAGTCGCTTGTAGTCACAATATTTTCAGCTCTCCTTTGCTCGTAAAGAAATGCCCAGTTTCCTTCCATCTCCGCCTTAAATATTGACTTATCTTTGTAAACTGGTATTATAACCTTAACTTGACTTGTTGGACAAATATGAGAATGAAGAAAGGTTTTGAAAATAAACATTTTACGGACAATATTTTAGCAATAAAGCAAAGTAAAGAAAAAAAGCTATTACAGTAGGGCGAATGTGATACGTGCGAGAACAGCATAACGCGACGCCGTTACCAATCTTCCGTATTGCTGAAGATTTTATGAATTTCCATTCAGTTGCCTTTTTTGGTAAAACCGTTAACCTTCTTACCAATCTACTTAGAATGTATGCAATTTTCCTTAAAAACACGACATTAATAAATTTTTAGTGCAGTTATGAAGTATAGTGAACGCAAACGCCAGATAAACCTGAATACATTCCAAGCAAACTGCGCATAAACGTGGATTCCTGTCGATCAATTGAGTTTTGCGTTCAAACAGCGAACTTTGCAAGAAATTGTGCCAATTCGCATTAATGCGCGCCGTGATAATTCGCCACTGGTGCCACAAATTCTACCAACAGAAATAAGGGACGTAACCTATTTTAACTATTATATGGATCATTGTGACTCTTTATGTGAGGAGCGCGAATAATTAATTAAAGGTTCCGGTTCCGGTTCAGGATCGTTAGTACCGGATACATATATTCTATACAGGACAATTTTGGAGTATCATGAGAACTAGAATCGGAAACGAATTTGGATGAAAAATCAATAAAATCACATCATACAATTTAGCGTGTTGCATGGCAAGTGGTCCTCTGTTGCTATGCAACACAAGTGCGAGAGTGTCCTGTGTCATAAGTCTGTAGGAGGAGTTTCGTATTACCAACGAACTGTCGAAACTTTCGCGGAAAAAACGAGATGCTTTTGCTCACTTTAATTATTCGAAGATTCTCCTATGCCAAATGCTCATTTTGTGTTAAAATTTTCAATAATTGGATCTCACCCTCAGCCATAAATAAATAGTGCCCATAATGAGGTTTAAATCGCGCTTAGTATCGTATCTTGCGAGAATTCAAACAGTTTGCTTGGAATGTATTCAGGTGACACAAGCGGTTGCGTTCACTATATATCGAAATGTGGACTCCAAAGACATGGATTTTACAATTGATGCTAAAGCAGGGGCTGACACAAGTGAGCCAGATTTATAGATATCATGCATCATCATGCATGACAACCTCTTAAGTATCACAATGTGTTATCACATTGCAGCATTCTGTTTATTTCAGCTCTGAATTTTATGAACTTTGATGGGACCTCAAAACTTACGCTTTTAAAGTTTGTAACAAATCGTCTTTGCTTGAATGCACATCTTTTCCTGGTCTTTCAATTTTTTCACAAGTAGTGACTGGTTGATCATATTCATCGAATAGTTTGGCCAGATCATGTTGATTTGTTGCATTTAGTGCCTCAAGAAACTTACAAAATGCCTCTGGACCTCTGGTTTTCAAAATATCAAGCAGCTGGCGATTTTTCTTCTTACAGTCCTGATGTTTCTATTTATTAAATATCGTTGTAATACCGGGTGGACCAAATAATTTTACACTTTTTGAATTTGAATAACTTTGCCCAAAATGAACGGATTTATGTAAATTTTGGATTTTTACAATCCTCACGTTGGGAGAATTTTTTTGGCAAATAAAAATTTATGGCCCAAAATATAGGGGGACCCCCTATAATTTGGGGTGCCCATAAAACAAAAAAGTTTTCAAAATGGTACTTTGGGGACTGCTCTAAACTCTGAATGAAATAAAGGCAGAATTATTTAAAAGTAACCTCAAATTTAGGGGGTCCCCCTATATTTTGGGCCATAAATTTTTATTTGCCAAAAAAAATTCTCCAGACGTGAGGATTGTAAAAATCCAAAATTTACATAAATCCGTTCAGTTTGGGCAAAGTTATTCAAATTCAAAAAGTGTAAAATTATTTGGTCCACCCGGTACGATTGAATGCTGGTTATTTGCGAGATTATAAGTACTACGGAGAGAAATTTCCCGGAATTTTGTATGAAACGGATACATCAATTAAATAATGGAATTAAAAGTGAGCAGACCCTAATTCCACATACATTTTTGCATATAAATGTTAACTCTATTAAGTGCGCCACAATAAGTCTATAATCATATGCTTACGCGAATTTCTGTCGCATGATGATCATTTAGTATGGCAGAAGAGAATAGATAGTCCACTACAACCTCTGGATCCATGTCCTTCACCAGCACAAAATAATGTGTGTTGAGTTTTTTAATATTAGATGGATCCATAGTCTTCAGTAATACAAATTAGATAATATAAAGTTATGACGTCTACATGCTGTTGATTCGAGACGACCACAGCTTTGATTCAGCTTGCGATGGAAAAGCAGGCAGCGATAGAGCACTGAACAGCGCAGAGTCGCTTGGCCGTGTTATAAGATAACGTTCAAATAGCTTAAGCATTAGTTTGTGTGCACTCAAGAGAAGTTTCATTACAGGCACATGAAGAACACAGCTCTTGCATTAAGCGTAGCTGCGAGCACATTCGCCAAATCTGCCGAAGGTCAAAGAGATCAAAAAATCGCGCTCTATCACCAAAATTCATGTTATATCACAATATCGAACAAAACCGCTGATATAATTTTGAAAAAGAACACGGTGAAAATCAAAAAAATAAAATCAGCCCACTGGCAGCCCGTTCCTCCTTAAGATTATTACAGCCTTTACTGGATTATTTCTGTACCTCCTCCCATTTGACTTAAATCTGCCTTAATTTTTGATATTCCATTCTCTTTCCTGCAAACATTTAAGGAAAATGATTAGGAACGAGCCAGTAAACTTTTAAAGGAAATTTTTTATTGTTTCATGTGAATTTCTCTCTGGATGTGTAAACATTAGCAATGGAAAAATTGTCGCAAGAGGTGGTAGACGTGCATTGAAGAATAGCCTGGAGCGAATTTCTGCGCCAAACACAGCTTTTCATGCTTAAGAACTGACTAAAATCGACACTACTCGTTCAGTTTCTCCAATCTCCATGCTGACTCTTTGGAACCACTGCAGCAAATAATACTTTGCCCCATGGAGTTGCCTCGTTGATAAGCCAAACTTTGTTCTGGTCACTTACAGGTATAATAATTGAGAGTGGATGGTGTAATTTTTGGATGATCTAGTTCTTTGTAGATGACAATTGTATCATAGCGGCTGAATTAATGAGACATAAAATTATGCTTGCAAGTGTTTATTTTTATAATATTATTACTTTGACAGAGATAAATTATGACACCGAGAAGTGACAATTGTGCAAACAAGATCGTTTATTGAAACATTGCAGCTGTTCACTCGGCGGAAGCAAATGTTTTCAAGTTGGGAGAAATGGTGAAGTCACAGGCAGTAACGGCCTTAATATCGTCGATGGTCTTGCCCTGGACGATTTCGACGAGTGTCAGGCCAGTCTGTTTGTTAACTTTGAAGACTGCGAGCTCTGTGATGATCGTATCAACGCAGTTTTTGCCCGTCAGAGGGAGGGAGCATTCGGCGAAGATCTTCGGTTGTCCTCTGCTGGTGTGTTCCATTGTGATGATGACTCGGACGCCGGGTGCAGCCACGAGATCCATCGCTCCTCCCATTCCCTTTGCGACTTTACCCTGAAGTACAATGTTACTTTAAATTGCTCTCATCGAGTTGTTCTCAAATTTGCTTACAGGGATCATCCAGTTGGCCAGATCGCCATACTGGGACACTTGCAGCGCGCCGAGCACGGTCACGTCGATGTGGCCGCCACGAATCATCGCAAAGCTCTCGTCACTGCCAAAGAACGAAGCGCCCGGCAGAACAGTCGCTGACTCCTTGCCGGCGTTGATCATGTCGCCATCTTGCTGTCCCCGCTTCGGGTACGGTCCCTAAAAAATACTCAGTCATTTTATGAAACTTTTCCCGCGTGACTTACCAAACCGAGCACTCCATTCTCACTCTGAATGTGGACTGTGATGCCGTCCGGCAGGTACATGGGACAGAGAGTGGGAATACCGATGCCCAAGTTAACTGCAACACAATTCATTTCATATCTTCATATGTTCTTTTTCGCTTACTAAATGACACTTACCATACATGCCATCACGAAATTCGAGAGCGGCGCGCTTAGCGATCGTTTCGCGGGCCTTGGCGGCGGGCGTTGTGTTTTCGCTTTCACTCTGCGTTCGCGACTTGAACAGTTTCAGGCGTTCGATGCGCTTCTCGTAGTGGTCGCCGCGGATGAGTCGATGGCAGTATACGCCGGGCAGGTGCACTTCTTCGGGCTTCAACTGTCCCGCCTCCACTATCTCTTCCACTTCAACGATCGTCGTCTTTGCCGCTCGGCACATCGGGCTGTTGAAGTTGGCCGCCGATTTGCTGAAAAAAGCACGATGTTTATGATACAAAGATCAATTATATCAGTATCAGTAAATAAACTTTTTTTATCATATCGTATCACCATTAGTCGCACCACCTGACTGAAATGGGCTTACGCTTTCAGATGTGCTTAACCCTATGGATATTGTGCTTTTCATAGTCAGTGACCTTTTTTTTATAAAAATTATCAAATATTAGCTAAAGGGAGTGACTCCTTTACTTGATACAGAGAGAAATTTGCCTTTTAAGCCACAAAAAGTGGATAGGTATGAGACCTTATGGAATTTAATGTATCCCCAGTACCCTCCATATACGTGTCTGCTCAAGTTAAACCGCAATAAGTGAATGTCTTACCGAAACTGAATGTTGCCGAGGGTGTCGGCGCGCCAAGCTTTGATGAGCGCGTAGTCGGCGGTGATAGCTTCCTCCATGACATAGTTGATGCCGTTGAAGACGCGAGTTTCTTTCGGCTTGCTGGCAACGGCCACCTTGCCGCTTTCGGAGTACTTGATTGGAGCGCCGCCGGTCTGGATGAGAGTGCCGTAGCCGGTGGGCGTGAAGAAAGCGGGAATGCCGGCGCCGCCCGCTCTGACCCTCTCCGCCAACGTGCCCTGCGGAACAAACTCGAGCTCGAGACTGCCGGAAAGGTACTGCTTCTCGCAGTCGGGCGACTCGCCGACGTACGAAGAAATCACTTTCTTCACCTGAAAAGAAGATAAAGGAAATAAAACAATATGAACTATTGCTGCTTACTTGTTGTCTTTTGAGTAATTTGCCAAGACCCCAATCGTCGACGCCCGCGTTGCAGCTGACTACCGTAAGATTTTTTACCGTTGTCTCAACTACAGCGTCGATGAGCTTCTCCGGCAGTCCGCAAACGCCAAATCCTGCAAAAAGACGCGATTGTAATCGTTATAGTATTACTCTCAAAATCACTTTACCCCCGATCATGATCTTTGCACCATTGGGGATGTCCCTCACTGCATCGGCAGCTGAAGCAAAGATGCGACTGTTGCTTCGCATGGTTTCAGTCTGCAGCTGCACCATATTTTACGGTCGATTCGCTACTTGCGCCACTCACTCGTGCAGCCACAAAAAAAGACCAGAAATTATGGCGCCACTGAACTGAGCGGCGCCTTTTATAGAGACCGCATCACCTCATGTTTGAAAGACGATAAGGTCGTAAGTGTTGCTCACATGCGGCTTCACATGTTTGTTCACGTGAAATATTGCCGGAAAGCCATCGATGGACAATCACACCACTTTCACTTCCTTTCCCTTACACGTCGAGATAACTTGGAGGAGCTCTCTCAACTTCGTAGATGCACTATGCACTGAACAACAGAACGAGGTCGAAAAATTCGCGCATCGTAAATACTCGGTCTCGACTCGCTAAGCACCGGAAATACCGTATGACCGCAGTAAAAACGTTCCAGACAACTCGATCTGCGAGAGGAAGGAAAGGACTCGCGGTTTCCTTCCGGGCGGGGAATTTACGATTTCTGCTTCGATTTAGCTGTGCGACGCGGTCCAATACGATATTCTGAACAGTTTGCAAAGAAGTATAGTTAAATAATTTTGGTGTTTGCATGATTGTACCGCATCGTACGGTCACTGAAGGATAAGTCTCGCTTTTGTGCTATGAAATCTAACCCGCGTATGTTGCCAAAAACTACCCTTATTCATTCATTTGTGAAGGTAGATCGGCATCAGTCACAGTTTCACTTTACTGCTAATCAGTCAGAAGTGACGATGTTATCATTATTTTTGCATTAGGTATAGAAAGCTAGGAATACTTTGTTCTTTTGACTGTTGTTGTAGGAAATGTTATTGACAGAATCTAATGATTATTGCAGAATGCTGCACAGAATATAATGTTATTTGGTTTAGAGGTCTAGATTACTTGATCACATGTTGTTTATGTAATCTGATCGATCTATTTTTGCTTTGCGGCAAATACAGCTATTAGTCATAGGGCGTATCGTTTAAAGAATAAACTGTTGTTTTTCTAACTCTTCAAAGTAAGCCAGTTTAAAACATGCTCGAATCATAGCTTTGCAAATGTAAACTGATTCATTCGGCTAAATATAAAAGCGGATTTTGTGCGTCATCGTCCCGTCTCGATTCCGGTGTGACGTAGGTTTGCTCTTTCGCGTGTGCAAATGAAGAGAATATGAAGGCATGGAAAGATTAGAGCGCTTGTTGTTCGCATCCATTTTTGACGCCGTGCCCGGGCGCGGTGGTGGTAGACTGCGAATTTGCGGGGCGAGCAGCGTCTAATGCCGAACACTCGCGTCAGGAGCGACTTGTTTGTTTAGTTTCGAATGAGCCACTCAGTGGTCGGGACACCCTCCCGACGATTGGCTGGACGGACGCCGCACAGCCGCCGCCGTCTGCGTATTGCGGGGCAATGTTCATTGAGGAAAGCGTGTTGTTGATCTATTCGCTATACCGTGTGTTGGCGGATTAGAGCTCGGTTGCCGCCGGTCGCGCGCCTGGTGAGGGTCAGTGAGGGTAGTCACTGAGAGGAGTCGCTGAGGATACTCGCCGAGGGTCATCAAAGACTGAAGCTCCCCCTGCGTGTGGCTATTGTTCATTGAGGAAAGCGTGTTGTTGATCTAGTCGCTATCCAGTGAAATTCGTTTATACCGGTATTTCAGGGACCGATCAAACTTACCCGTATAACCGAACTTGTTTGTATGGGGAGATGCACTTTGGGACCGACAATCTTGACCGGTTTAAGTGAAATACCGGTATAACCGAAACTGTTATAACTGAATTTCACTGCACCGTGTGTTGCGCGGATTAGAGCTCGGTTGCCGCTGGTCGCGCGCCTGGTGAACTCGTTGAGGGTAGTCACTGAGGATACTCGCCGAGGGTCATCGAAGGACGGGTGGACTGAAGCTCCCCCCTGCGTGGCCAATGTCCGATTACGCTGACCGCTCGCGCGCGCCGCACTCTTTGACCGCAACTGACCGCCACTGACCACCCCCGTTGCACGTTGAGGATGAACAAAGACCGCCCGTGAATTGTTGGACGCTATGGACTCGGTCTGTCCGGTCACCTTGTTCGACCACTTTGTCGCCGCCTCCACCTTCAAGTCCATCGTTCAGACGTTCAATCAAATCTGCACTGTTCTCAGACTCGATCCACTCGACAGCGCCCACTTCTACAATGAGTACGCAAAAAGAATATTTCATTCTTCTCTCGTTTCATTTCTCTTTTGATTGTTCTAATAGTACCACTTTTTGAATGCCTGAAACATTCAGTACACCCCGCCAAGAGATTCAAATCATTTTGTACTGGTTTCTTTTATAAATGGTGAAAAATGCAAGCGAAAAGTGCAAAAGGCAATTCATTGAGCCCGCAGACATACAGAGTATAGCTGTTGTATTGGGAGACATTTGGAATAAATATGTCATATTCTTACAACCAGCCGTTCTATTGGACACTCCCGTAATATGATAAGAATAAGAATAAGCATTAGCTTAGCGTTAGAATAAACACGATACAACGATTTATAATAATAGCACTAATTCTGCAGTTTAAATCTATTCTATAAAGTGTACATTTCACTCCATTCATATGCAGTTTCATATCACTCAGAGTGTTGTTTCAGCCTGAAGACACTGCTGACGTCATGGAAGGCGAAGAAGCTATGGGCGTTGCTGGACAAGCGAGCGGCGCAGAAAGAGTACAAGAAGCAGAAGGCGTGCCAGCACATGCGCGTGTTGGTGATCGGCGCGGGGCCGTGCGGTCTGCGCGCGGCGATCGAGAGCGCTCTGCTCGGCGCCAAGGTCGTCGTCGTCGAGAAACGCGACCGCTTCTCGCGCAACAACGTCCTCCACATCTGGCCCTTTGTCATTCAGGACCTCAAGAATCTTGGTGCCAAATTGTTCTATCCCAAGTTCTGCGCCGGTGCTATCGATCACATTAGTAAGAGCGGATTAGTGTCTTTTTAGCTAATTAACCTTGTTTCAGGCATTCGCCAGCTGCAGTGTATTCTTCTCAAAGTTTCGCTTGTATTGGGAGTTGAAATTCATGACGGCGTCTCATTCAACACCCTCCTGCCGCCGCGACCACTCGACGATGAAAACAGTGAGCTTTCCTACCATAACATATTAATCTCTCTTTTTGTTTGTTTCATTTCAAAACATCGCATTATGCTCATGCTTATGCACGTACTTTAGATTTGCGTACCGGCTGGCGCGCCAACTTTACACCGGCGGATCACTTCTTGTCAGAGATGGAGTTCGATGTGGTTATCGGAGCTGATGGAAAGCGCAATACACTTCCAGGTTTGTTCGTACATCTAATGCTTGTGTATTAGTTTGTTCCTTTTCAACGCCTCACATTGGAAGCTAAATATACTCTATTATCACAATTTTTCACTTTTGTCTACCCATTTTTCAAGCTTACATTCTCTTTCGTCAGATTAGAGTTACAACTGAATGTAGACATGACGAACTTGAATCCAGAAGTGATGAATTATGATAAAACTCCCTTTAATATTGAATAAGCGCAAAAATTTCACAAGAAAATCAATTTAATTGCTGATTGCAGGTTTTCCGCGACGAGAATTGCGAGGAAAGTTGGCCATCGGCATTACGGCGAATTTCGTAAATCGCCGATCGCAAGCCGAGGAAAAAGTATCAGAGATCAGGTTGGTATAAGACATCCGAATCTTCGCGCACACGTCGACGAATGTGATTTCAGTGGGGTTGCGTTCATCTTCAATCAGCAGTTCTTCAAGGACATGAAAGCGCAGACGGGCGTCGATCTCGAGAATATTGTCTATTACAAAGACGAAACGCACTACTTTGTTATGTGCGCCAAGAAGCAGAGCTTGCTCGACAAGGGCGTCCTCTTGCGGGTAACAGCGGATTTCTTTGATTGACCATTAAAGCGCATCTTAATATTGTTTCTCAGTTGTCTAAATGCGTCATCTCTGACAATTGTTCCTAAAAACAGTCTTATCCGTTGTTTTTAAGTTATTTAATAGTAACGATTTTTGTATTTGCATGCATATCAGTTGAATAGCAGGCACGTAACCATTCGTTGCGATTTAAAGAAATAAATTACTAATGTGCTAAAAATGAATATAAACTGTTGTAGGACTACGACGATATATCGTCGCTGTTGTCGGCAAAGAACATCGACCAGGCGGCGATGCTGGGTTATGCGCGCGAAGCCGCCGACTTTGCGACTGAAGGCGCCTTGCCCCACTTGGACTACGCGCTGAACCACTTTGGCCAACCCGACGTCGCCATGTTCGACTTTACCTCGCTCTTCTCCGCCCAGTGCTCTGTCCGACTCGTCGAGCGCTTCGGCCGTCCGCTTCTTATGGCTATCGTCGGCGACAGCCTGCACGAGGTCTGTTCCTCGCATTGGCTCGAGTAGCGCTGACTACGCTTTTTTGATGCTTAGGCTTAGGCTTACGTTTAGCGTTAGAATTATACTCTACTGAGCAAAATGATAATGTTTAAGGGAAAACCTCAGGCCTTAGCCGTGCTTTAGAATCAAATAAGGCGGTAAGTCTGCGATACTTGGGGCAAGCAATGGCGTCTGTCCAATTTTTAAATGAACAAACCTAGTTACTTTAGAGAATATACCGAAGATTATTATTAGCATATTACAAGGTTGCTTAGCGATACGTTTATTAAAATACAAATCGATATTATTATGCTTAGCTTAAAGAATTGCTACACTTTCCCAGAGCTAAAGAGCATAGTGTGACCAGATTAGCCCTTTAAACATCTAAAGCAGTCAGTTTCCATGAATGGCGCGAAATATTTGACGAATGTGATTGCAGCCGTTTTGGCCGACCGGATCCGGATGCGCTCGTGGCTTTCTGAGCGCATTCGATGCCGCGTGGATGATGCGCTCGTTTGGACTCGGCAAAATGGGTCCTATGCAGATTCTTGCCGAACGCGAGAGCGCCTATCGCCTCTTAGCCCAGGCCACACCCGAAAATTTGCACAAAAATGTCCAAAAGGTACGCTTTTTTCATTTTTGATCATGAAAAATATAAATGAATTGCAGTACACAATTGACCCGCGAACTCGCTACATCAGTTTGGAGATGACCATCCGACCGGAGCAAGTTAGCCATTTAGTGGACACTGACCAGCCGAGAATGGTGCCCACCGACGAGCCGTTGGTGCTGAAAACGTACGCCCATCGACAGGACGATCCCTACTTGCGACGGCAGCGCGTTATTCGCTTCTGCCAGGCGGCCGTCGTCCCCTTCAAACTGCGCATCGACAACCTCACCCGCTCGTGGGCGGACGGTCGTTCGCTGATCGCTCTGGTCAGCCGATTCAGATCCGACCTCTTTGACTACGTCCAACTGACCGCAGTCACTGACGACGCTGTCCATGGTATTCGAGCTGTGCTGAAAGCCGTCGAGGTGGAGTACCAACTGGAGCAGGTGTGCGCGCCGGAAGAGTGGCCGCCCGAACGCGATGTCCTCGCCGGGTATCTCGAGCAACTCGTCGAGCGCTTCATCGACGACACCGACAGAATGCGTCGCGCTCTCATGACGTCATCTCCCGGCAAGAACCTCCTGAAGAGGAAGGCGCCTCGGCAGATTGACGCTTCGCGGCCGAAAAAGTCGGAAGCGATCCAGAAACGAAGCCAGGCGCTCATCAATTCGCTGTCTGGGAATAGTCGAGAGGCGGAGGTCGACGTGGATCAGCTGCTCGCGGAAGAAGGGGCTCATTTGGATGAAGGGGATGTGAACGAGATTCTGGCCGAGTGGGAAGAGGAGGAAACCGTCGAGCGCCACTATCGTCGACTTAAAAGTCTGGACGACTATGGTCTGGCCGGCGGCAGTAACCAGTCGAAGCAGTGGACCAAGCGCCCGCTAGTCGAGAAACTCAACCCTGAACGACTCTTCAAAGCCGAGCAAATTGTCAATGGAACCATCGAAAGTACCAAGCGACAGGAGCTGTACAGACAGAAAAGACGCCAGGCTCTCATCAACACTCGCAAACTGGAGCACAAGGACCTGGAGGAGATGGAGCAGAAGTTGGAGCTGACCGGCATGGGCGTGCTCTTCGACAGGGACCAGTTTAAGACGATGAGCAGCAAAGACGAAAAGGTATTTTGATTGTTCTTACATGATGAGGTGTTTTCATGTGGTTAATTTGAAAGTTCTAGAAGTTTCTGCGGATGTTCACTTTTTTGCATAGTTAATCGGTGTTATAGAGCCTTACTTATCTTTCCAAATTGATATCGTTTAACTTAAAATGGCTATCCTATTTATCAAAACTTGTTTTCCTCCTTAAATTCCTTAGTTACATTGGTCTAGTCGTGAAATATAGATGGCCGATGAATCTGCGGTGACAGTATTCACGCATTTTTCAGATTATTCGAGTGAAAGCGGCGGAAGCGAGAAAGGCAGCGGTGGAAGGGTATACAAGACCGGCCGAATTTGAAAAGTACAAAGAGATCGACGAGAAGTTGACAAAGGCAGACGCGTTGCTAAAATATAAAAGTCTGGCCGGAGTGGACACTGTTTCGAAGATGATCCGTCGACAAAACGCGCCCGAGCCGCCGCCCAGAAGCAAACCGCCGGTGCCACCGCCTAGGAAGAGCGATCCCGGCGTCACTTCCGATTCCTCGACGCCGATTAAAGTGCGTTTTACAACTGTGCTGAATTTTGCAAACGTTAGCATTAGTAATTCAATATTAGGGATCATTTTTATTATATGACATTCAGATGAAAGATAGAAAGTCATGAGGCAATAGGCAAAATCTGTTGCCTCAACAGCAGCTTTTGACTTCTCCTGCTGTAAAGGTTTAAGTGACATTTTTAGAGCGTCTTAATGATGTGCAGGATCTTTCAGTGAAATTTTTCATGTTTATATTTAACTTCATCATTCTTGCATTGGAATTAAATGCAAAGATGACGAAATCGAGAGTGAGGTTGACGAAATGGAAGGCAATATAAACAAAATAGCCTGTAAAAGTTAGGAATTAGGATGCAAGAAGGCGTAGCTACACGGACTTTCATCGTAATGCGTCATTCTTCCAACAATTCTCGTCAACTTATCGTTCTAATCGAAGGCAAGAGTGAAAAATTGACTATAAAAATGACAAAATTGAATGCAAAAGTGACAAATCGAAGCAGGGTTGGCGAAATGAAAGGGAAGGTAAAGGAAATCGAAGGAATGTAAAAAAATTGCCTGCAAAAGTAACCAATTAGGATGCAAGTCTGCGTCACTTATCGCCCAGACGATGCGGCGGCGCTTTAAACTAATGTTGTTGTTGCAGCACCCGCCCTCGCTATCGATTACAAAGCGACCGGCGTCGATGGGGGAGGAGCCGAGCTTCGACACTCCGTTTGGTCAACGTCAGCAGAGATGTCAATTGTGCGGCGGCGTTGTGTACCTGGCCGAGCGAATGCAGGTGGAGAGTCTGTTTATCCATAAGAAGTGCTTCCGATGCGCCTACTGCGGCCAGCCGCTCCGACTCGGCAATTGCGGCTACGATCGCGACCTTGGGCCGGACCGCCCAGGACAGTGAGTTGTTATTCCTCCCCGATATAGTCGTGCTCGTTTATTCTCGTTACTCTGCCGTGTATTTCCGTTACTTTGCTGTTTATTGTCGTTACTTTGCCGTTTATTTCCGTAAATTTGCCGTTCAGTTTCTTAAAAACTGCGTTCAACTTGAATGGCGAATTTTACGAACTGAATCGCAAATTCAGGAAAGTGCGGCGAAGTTTCGACATTAAATAACAACGTATATTTTTCTCCTCGATATCCCTCCTCTCGGTTCTTTTGTCTATTGTGCTCGTTGTTACAGATTCTTCTGCACTCAACATCTTAATTTGCCGTTGGCCACTAAAATGGCCAAGATTGAAAAACAGCACGTACGGATCTCTACCAGATCCGCTTCCGAGCCAGTTGGTACGCTAATTTTTTCTTCGAGATGATTTCATACTGCGATTGCGAGATTGCAAGCGTGACGATTGGTCAGAAAACTAAAAATGACTAGGATTAAGTGGATAATGACCAATCACCACGCTCACAATTCCGCTATTGCAAAAGTTGCCTGAAATGACACCCATTTACCGCAGTTATGTGACGAAAATATGGGCGAATTGTAGAATTCCTGACCATCGCCACAAATCAGTGCAGTCCAACGACTCCGACGCTCAAGCCGATGCCGGTTCGATTGGCGCAGCTGAACTCGCCGTCGACGATTCTCGCAAAGACGATGGCAAAGATGCGCGTGCAGGCAGAAGCCGCGACCGCTGTCACATTGCCAACTCTTGCGAAATCGCAGGCGGCGTCGACGCCCGAGCGCGCGGAATTTGAATGTTTCTCTCCGGAAGTCGAAAAAAACGGAAAACACACGGGTGAAAGCGCCGACGAGAACGAGGAGGTCGAGGAGGCCCTCGTGCAGCGATACAATCTTGGCTATTCGGATGAACAGCTCGACGGCGAGAATGAGCTGGATCAGGAGCCAGAGCTGGATAGCGGCGTCAACGGCAGTGACACTTGCCGCGCCACTTCGACTGCCTCGAGTGGTCAGTGACACTTTCTATCTTATTTTATTTTATACTGCCTTTTATCATAAATCGTCACTCTTGGATTCCATTTCGCAATATTTGCATTATAGTTTCGTCAAATTAGCGCTCTGATTTAATGCGAGGTTGACGAATTATGATGGCAGGCAGTATATTTTGTTTATTTATTTATTTGACTCCATCACCATAGCCGGCATATACAAAAATAAAATGCTCATGCAAGATGTAGGGTGAGGTGTGTGAAAGTTAGTACTGCCCGCGTGGCATTATGTCCTATGGGAATATAAGAAAAGAGGAAAAATAGTGCTGTTTGTAGAAACGCCAGCTGACGACTCTTCGAGCAGCGATGACGACGATGACGATGACGACTTATCTGAAGAGGAGATAGAAGAGTTGGAGAAAACGCTGGGCTTGGAGAACGCGATATCGTACGAGCAGGCGGCGTCGTTGGCGAACACGTGGAAACAGCGCCGCACCTTGGGTCGATCGAGCGACATGACGACGACCGACGATGAGAGTCGCGACCGCACCACCACCAATGAGACGCAGTACTTTACCCCCAAGGGTGGTGGCTCCACCGCCGACGTCTCGTCTGCCGAAGACGACTCCATCTTTAAAACTCCAGCCGTGCCCCCGACTGGACTGGCCACGAGGGAGGAGAATGGATCTGTGCGAGAGGTTTGCATTTTTTGTTGTGCTTGATGAGTCTTCTACTTTTTCTCGCAAAAATCTCCCGAGTTCTATCCCTGAAAGCTGCGAAAGAATTCTATTATGGATCAAATTTTAGGCGTTGAAGAACGCGCAATGTCCCGATTTGAAGAAATATTTGCTCTTCCCTTTCAACAAAAAATAGTTAATCAGCGCAAGAATGATCTTAGTGGGAAGGGCTAATTTTCGAGGAAAAAATGTAGGCGCGAATTTGCTCATTTTCAACGTTTCTTTCGTCTCTCAGCACTCTTAACGTAGACTTCTATAAAAAAATTGAGCCTGATTTTACGATATGCACTGCAGGACTTTCTCTACTCAGCATAAAATTGCGAAAACATTCTGTGAAATCAGTAGGTCGATGTAAATGGATTTATTTGTTGCAGCGCAAACTGAAAGAATTGGCGCAGTTCCGCGAAGAGGCCCGTCGTCGTGCGCGGCTCAAGAGCGACGATGAACTCTGTACGTACCATTTTATTCGTCTTAAACTGTAGTCATTCCCGAAATTATCATTCGATCGATACCAATTTTCAAAAAAGCGGTTCCTTTAATTATGATTTCTGGTCAGGTGTTCAAAATAACGGTTTTTTAAAATTCTGATTCGATTCCCGATTTCCCAATTGGATCAAAATTGGATGGGGCATAATTAATTAGATTGAACGATTGTGAAATGTCAATTGCTCTACTTTTATATTGATCGCATTATCAGTCATCATCGTAGAATTAATGTTCAGGTCTGGTGCGAACGCCATCGGATCGTCGATCAACGCCCTCTGTCGGCGACTACTACACGCCCAACGACACTTCTCGTCTGCGCGCGTCGTCTTTGATGGAAGAAGTGCTCGCCAGCGCGTCTTCTTCGCTGCAGGTATGGGAATTTTGCGTGCTGAACACGCCTGTATATGATTAAAATGATTCCGCAGTTTTAGTTTTAAAAGACACATACGATTATCAATTGTTTTAAAGCTATTGCATTCTTCCTAACCGTATCTTTTGTTTAGGATTTTAAAACAAAATTTTGCGATCATTTTATGTTAATAAGACTTAGAAGCAGAAAGTTTCTCTTTGTATCGGCGGAAACTTATGGCATACGTTTATACTAGTACTTGAAGGACCAGCCAAAACAACCAGTATGTGCGATACCCTTTTTCATATGAATGAATGTTTCAGACTACTCCAGTGAAAGTGGTCGAAGAAAAACCTGTTCAGCGACCACCGCCAACACCACCGCCTGTGACCACCTTACCGCCATCGCCGTCTGCAGGAAAGGGACTGATGGCGCGGCTCTTCACCCCCGAGCGCATCAGAAAACCATCGCCGACGAGTCCCAGCGCGACGACCGAAGGACTCATCAAAGCCACCGACGTCGTCTCGTGCGAAAGTCAGAAGGAGACGTCCATCTTGGGCAAATTCGCCGCGAAGAAGTACAAAAAGCGCAAGAGTCGCAGTCCCGACAAGCCAATCGTCGGCAGCGATGTCGTTGACGCTCGAAGGAGCAGTGAGGAAGACATTTCGCCACCCGACGCTCCAGTCACTCCTTCTACACCTACTCCCGCCCCGCCTCGCGCCAACGGTATCGCGCTTCGATTTAATTTTTTTAAATTGATTGTGAGGCGTCGATTGCTTCAAAACTTTCGAAAAAAGAAACAATTTTTGTTACGTAAAAGTGAAGGAATCAATTATGCGTTCTTTGGTAATTAAATGGTGAAGTGAAATTTGTGTATACCGGTTCTTGGGGGAGGGGTTGACCAAATATACTGTTGTAAGCGAAACATCGTTATAAGCGAAATTGATAAAAAGGAATTTACTGTATGTATATGGTATACTGCTTATATATATTGTAATATTCAAAGTAAGTTAAACGCCTTACTGAGCGTGCTTAATTGAAGAGCGCGAATCAAACGACGACGACGAAATGGACTCGGCCGGAGATGTGCGCGCGCGGCTGAACCGCAGCAACGACTCGGCGGCGAGCGAGCGGGAGATCAAGAAGATTCAGCGAGCAGCGGAGCGGATCGTCCGGCAGAACGAGCAGAATCGCCAGCGAAAGGGGCAGGACATCCAGCGCCGTCTCCAAGAGGTCGAAGTGCGCAGAGCCGAGGTGGACGCTACCGGCGCCGAGCTTGAGAAACGACTCACCGCGGGTACGTATCCACTTTTCTCACTCCCTTTTCTTTCTTTCCCATCCCGTCCCTCTTTAAAAACTACTAACATGCGCACAAATATTTACAATCCCCATGAAACCTTTCAAACAGGCGGACGTATGATTAGGGGAAGTAGCTGAAATTTGTACGGCGATATACAGTAGAGGCTAAATATTTTGTACGCGTGTTAAGCGTTTGTCTGTTCTTTCTTAACTTCTCCCTCTCTCACTTGGAGCGAAATTTATACGAGCGCCTTACACCAGTACAGAGAGTTACCGTATATAAAAGCGAATTGCAGAACCGGAAAATCGTTGGGTGCTCGAGCAGTGGCTGCTGTTCGTGAATGAACGCGAGCAACTCGATCGACTCGAAACGGATCTGAGTCTTCGGGCGCAAGAGGTCGAGTTGGAGAATAAGCACAGCATGCTTCAGACACAGCTTAAGGCCCAGATGACCAACGTCCACCAAACGAGTAAAGACGACATTGAGGTAACCATTAAATCGCTGATCTTTTCTCTCTTACATGGCGTGTATCTCTTGCCTATATATACCATTTCCACTTTAATAAGGACATTTTCCAAATTAAACAGGATACGTTCCCTTTCAATGAGGACATTTCCCATATAAATTTGACTATAAAAATGTGCTTTTTGATTTGGAAAACATTCTCATTGAAGGGGATAGCATCCTGTTTGGTTTGAAAACTGTCCTTATTAAAGTGGGTGGTATAGTAATGCAGTTCTCCAAAAATTCCTTACAAAGTCTCATTTAACAAAACATTTCAGTCTCAACGGCGCTTGCTCGACGATATGCTGAAAGTGGTGGAACAGCGAGATGCCCTCGTGAGCCAAATGGAGCGTGAGCGGCTCAAGGATAAGCAGGCCGACAAACACATGAAGGACATCCTCGACAAGAAGGGATACTCGTACGCCAACTTCGGGCCCGTCTTCCTCGCCGACGGCAAATTGACCAGCTTGGTTTGACGAGGACATTCAATCGCTTGTATTATATATGATTTGTGTAGTAATCGTGTGAAGCAATCGCAATGAGAAAGCTGTCGCTTCCAGTGGTTCAGTGGGTATTACTCAGAGGTAGCTATGCTCTGGAAAAATCCAGAAAAATCTGGACATTTCCTCACACCCGATCCTCTGCGGCTACCTCTGGTAGGACCGTTGAACGAATTATACTCATGACTCAAGTATTATTATTATCAATACGGATTTGTTTGTGTGAATTGTTGTTGTTTTGTTTTGCTGCTTTCTGAAAATTAGATTTCAGATTGCGAATGGAAGATTTGTTGCTTTACACGACTTTGCCGCCTTTAATGTTGTTAAGTAGATTAGAATTGTGTTTCTTCTGTCTGTATCTAGTCGATTGAACAGGTTTGACCGTTTTACTCTTTCTCCACTCGTACTCTGCTTTCTCTCTCTAGTGTTCCGCCTTTCGACTTTGAGGGTATACGAATAACGGCTTTTCTCTACAGTTTTATAATGATTGTGACGTCTTCGCTGCTTCAACAATCGTGCTTTATTTGCAAGTTGACGAATTGTGTGTGCTCCCATCGCTATGCTGTTCGATTCTTGGCGCTATATTGGAAACTCCTGATGGACAGTGCGTTATTGTGTCCGTTCTCTCTTTCGCGCAACTGTTGCAATTCTTATGGGGAGAAAATGCGGCGTTATTGGTCAAATGTGACGTCACAACTGATCAATCACCACTTCCCGCTATTGTAATTATGGTACTTTCGTGAAATTGGCGTGAAGAGTGAGTGCTCACTGTAGAGGGTAGATTTCCACATGGTCAATACTGTTGCTGTGCGCTCTTCCTCATCTCTCCCTCTTTTCTTGGCATTGTGTTGAGTGCTGTGAGTGTGTACTGCGTTAAAGAAATAGATTGATTGCCTATTGTAGCGTTATTTTTATCATTAAATCTTCGCAACTGTTGCCCCAATACACACTAGAGCGCGACAAAGGAGGGGGCTTTGCGAGCAAATGACCACTATTTGCTCGATTCACCTTGTTTGCGCGTCGATTGTGGCCGAGGCGGGCGGCGCTGCTGTACCCCGACTACTCTCGATCTTCGTAGAAGGGCATATAACAAACACCGCGCCCCGAGATATATTTTCAACCAGTCATTGATGTGTTCAAAATGATGCTGTTGCTTACTACGATTTGGTTCACTTTCTGCGCTTTTAACTGCGCCACTGCTCAACAGCCGCCATATCCTGCCTACGGTTTTCCAAACGGTCAGCCACCGTACAATCCATGTAACTCTCCTCAGCCGTGTCCCAATCAGCAAAACTGCGGCGGATGTGCGAACGGAGTCAACCCACTCGAGAATTACAATGGTGGCAGCAATCTCTGCGGTGCAACAATTTGTCAGCCTGGCCAATTCTGTATAGCTGGACGGTGCGTAGCGACCCCAGGAAACACGATAGGATTAAACGTTAATCCCTTCCAGCAGAACCAAGGTAAGCACACTTTTTTTGATCATCATCTTTTACTCTGTATTCAGTGTGCCAGTTCAATACCGACTGCCCCGCTGGCTTCGCATGTCAAGGTGGTCAGTGCGCTCCCGCCCCACCCGGAGGTTTGCTCGGAGGTTTAGGAGGCGGTCCCATCAACGGTAAAACTTTTCAATCTTACTCATGTAAAGAACAACTACGTATACAAATATCCTAGGCCAGCAAGCGTGCAGCGAGGTACAACCGTGCTTCGCTGGGCAAGTTTGCGTCGGTGGCGTTTGCGTGGCAAGCGGGACGGCGAACATCGGAAATATCGGTTACGTCGAGACGACAAGTGAGCGTGAATCTGAGGAATATTGCCCTATATTTGGAAATTACATTTCAGCTTGTCTAAGCAATGACTTTTGCAAGGTCAACGAGCGATGTCAATCGGGCTATTGTGTTGGTAATCAACTGATTCCACCATTTGGCAATCCGAACGGTATCTTTTATGTCTGCTGATCGATTTTTCACTGAACTCATTTCAATGAAGCTGCGCAACCGTGTAGCGCTTATCAACCGTGCCTAAATGGCCAAACGTGTCTCGGTGGTCGTTGTCTACTAGCGAACCCAAATACTGCCTTCCTGGGAATAACTCGTAAGTTGGGCGACGTCGTTTTGAAATAACTGATCCTTACTTAGCCTGCGGTGGTCAAAGCGCTTGTCCGTTCGGTCAGTGTCAAGACGGACTATGTGCACCCGGAAATCAGTTACTTCAGACACCGATTGCTTTTGGTAAGACTAACCTGGTTGACTCTTGTTAACTTTAAAATCTGTTTCTAGCTTGCACCAGAGGCGTCTGTCCCAATGGAATGTTCTGTCGAAATGAACAATGTCTACCAAGTGCACTAGTCAACCGCTAATACGTTCAATTTGGGTTGAAAATGAATAAATAATTCAGCTTTGTGATTTATATGAATGAGTTTCATCGAGTAACATTTTAATCAAATAACCCATTCCAAGCAATCTTTAGGCGAAAGTATAATAACACAGCTTAATGAATGAGGATAAAAGCGTATCTTTATTAGAAAATATTTGACTTCTTTAAATTTTCGAGACAAGGCACCTATCGGATCCAAGATGGTATTGAAGCAAAGGAGACTATGTCGCACGAGCCTAAATATAGTGTACTATGAATTATACATGCAATTATCGTTAAAGACGACAAAGAATTTTTCCCTCAGGCTTGGCAGTCAGCGATACAACTGCACATATATTTGAACACGGTAAATTCAAAGAACGCCTTATGTGTGTAGGATACCGTGTTTACAGAAATAGTGGCACTGTGCATTATTGTTTCGATCCCCCTCTACAGTGTGCCACTATTTCAGCGTGTGCCACTGTTTCTGTAAATACGATAACTATAGAAACCATGAGTAGGTCACCGTTTGTACAGCAAACCGTTGCCCATTGATGGCTATAACCAACAATTTACTGATGCGCCATTTTGTTCTCATCTGCTGCGGCGCAGGGTCGAATGGCGGCAGCGTCATATCGAAGGGACATGTGAATGGATATCAGAGTTGAGGGCCTTGTTTTATGGCTTTGTTACTTGTCTCAATCTATTGATCATGGTGTTGAAGCGGCAGAAGGTGAGGATCCATCATCCATTCTTCCCTACTCACTTCCACATCTCAGCTAAGCTACGAAGCATACTAGCCCGCTTAGGAAGGAAACTAAGCTGTGCCGGGCTTGGTTCCACTTCAGAACAGCTAGTTGATGGGCAATCTCGGGCTGCACACCGGCAATGAAGTTGACACTGAGAATAGCTGAGTTGAAGAGGTCAACATTTCTTTGATTCGATTCTCGTGACGGAACTAGTCATTCGTAGCTTTGTATTTCATTTGAATGTTATTCTTTGGCTGTCAACGGAATGTGCCCAACTACGAGCGATCGCCATAGTCATGAAATCAGTCGTGTATTGTTGAGTTTACATTCCATAGAATAGCTGTTTTTTAAGGATGGGGCTTTAGATTGACGGATAGCCAATAGAGAGGACACTGATGGCCCATTAAATTCCCGCTGAGGAACGCAATATTCGAAGTCTTGTATAAAATCAGAGGTAGACTCATTTTCGTTGGCCCTCAACGGAAAACGCTGGTTGTTCCGATTTAATCTTTTCCGGCTTGTATCGCGCTTTATTGCACTTGTTTACAGCCATTTCTTCTTGTTAGGTTAGGATAGCCAGATATTCGTTGACTGAACTGGAAAAGCTCTTGAACCATATCGCCGCTTTAAGTTGAGACTGTACGAGGTGAATAAAGTAAGTAGGGGTTCATTCATTTGGCATCTAAGAGGATAGCTGGTTGCTGGACGTGATGTAATTTGCAGTAGTGAATTTGGATGGTAGTCTTGGGTGGTGGAAAGAATAGGGTTGTTTGAGCGATATTTCGGGGGCCAGTCAATCAACTGGATCGTTTTGAAAATCCTGTGTAGGTCCGACCTTGCTATTAGGTGAACAATCGCGGGTCACTAGACATTTCTTAGTTTATATATAGTTGTGGTTAGCCATGGGATGAGAAATGAGGAACGAGATCTTCCATTATTTTATATGATCCATTGATTCGTCGGGCTTGGATGCAGATTAGATTTCACGTCTAATGAGTGGAGAATGTTTGATTAGAACAGATGGCTTGAATGAAAATTTTGGTATAGATCACTTTCCGCAGTTTATAATTTTTAATTACCGGGTTTTTCCGAGAAACCGCCCACCCTGTGAACGTTTTTCAAAAGGCTGTAAATCAGCTTCTAACAACAGTATCACTGCAAACAATATCATGTATTGAAGCTTAGCATGCCTATTTTTAAAGAAAACTCGCGTCACCTTAAACTGTTTCTCAGAAAAATTTTTACCATTCATCAAAAAAAGTTCACAGGGGGCGGTTTCTCGGAAAAACCCGGTAGCATTCTCGATTAACATTATCGATGATTGCGAGGCATTGCCCCCTTCACGCTTTTGAGTAACAGGAAATGTTGAAAATTTCATATTTGAAATTTTGCAATCTAATTTCTGAGCCGTAGCGCACCTTGCGTCCTCATCTCTTGATATTAAAAAGCGGGGTGAGGGCGCAAGTGTATGAGGCCCCAATAGGGGAGGGAAATCTCTGTTCAACCATTTTCTGCACATGGAACTAAGAGTAGGATAGTACTGGCAGCGTCACTGGTCGTCAGGGTCGGTTTTCCAATAGGGTAGCTGAGGAATTGCACTGATTTTAATGAGAGTTCTCATTGGTCTTGTTCACTCATTCAGCTCTGAATCAGGACCTTCCACGTATTTGATGGAAAAGTGGGAATTTCTTTGTTGACCAGCCTTCTCAATTTGTTCTCGGTTCCTTTCGCACAGTCGCCTGCTTTCTTCCAGTGGAGTGCCATATTCGTCAGAAATGATAATGCTCGTGAGTGCTGGTAATTCTCGTGCTGTCAGGGCTAAATTTGCAGTCACTGACTCCTCATAACGATTCAAAATATAGTAGCGATCTGAATCCCGTGTATCCTTGACATAAATTTTTTGAATGCGTTCACATTTTTGCAGGTGATATAGAAATTCAGGATATTTTTCTTCCGCAAAATAATCAGCAGAGAGGTGAAAATATTTGACAAAACTGTACATTATTGCATTTGTAACTGACTGCCATGTTGCCAAATCAATCTTGCCTCTGTACAATTGCACAGTGTCGATTTCTGGCAATGTGGCGATATCAATGATTGTGCGGCTTTTCATATGACACTCCCTAAATGTCAAATTTCTCAGGGATGGACAATCTGTGAATGACAGCTGACAATTGTCTGAAAATGTGCATGCATCAAATTGCACAATGTATATTGCTGACAATATCATAATATTAAGTTTTGTTGTGCTAAAAACACAATCATTGAATCGCAGTTTTTTCAGGGATGGACAATTCGTGAATGACAGCTGAGAATTGGCTGAGAAAGTGCATCCACCGAATTCCACAGTGTCAATTACTGGCAGTTCTGCAAAGCTTAGAACGGTGCTTTTAGTGTTACATGCAATGAATTTGAAATTTTTTAAAGATGTACAACTTGTGAATGTCAGCTGTGAGTTTGGGTTGAATGTGCAATTTTGAACTGATGATGAGAAAAGATTTGCATAGTTTCGGACTGTGAGCTGTACTGATACAGGTACTGCACCAGTTTTGGACCTGTTTAATTTAGAAACACTGCCAAGCATGTATGATGTATATTCATTCTTTGCCATATTTGTTTTGCCATGTAGTTCAATATTAGTGATGTTTGTGCATTGGGAAGTAAGGCGGTTTAATAGCTGATTGTTGAAGCCAGTTGTTGTATTGAAAGCGTCGAATTTAATGTAGATTTGTAAGTCTGTTTTACTTTCAAAGTAAATTTTGCGTTTATCCATGTTCATTGGTATCTTGTCAGACAAAGAAATTCGTAAAAGGAACTTCTGAAATTCATTGATTTTGTTTATTATTAATTTAGAACTAGTTGGTACCGAAGCTTTTTTAAACACTAGGTTTGTTTCATCAACTGTATAAAAGTAGTAGAATGCAGCTAGAAATTCCTGTATTGTCCGGTGTGGAAAAAAGTAAGAGGTTACAAGTTTATATGAATCATCATGTTTCTCTTCTTTTCTCAGTAATCCAACCCGTTCTATAATAGGCTGAAGATTAAATCGCTGGTAATCAGGATCACTAAATACATCCTTTTCCACATTGTGCAATGCCATTTCTGCAACACGATGAAGCTGGGGAAAATGCAGATAATGATCCTGAATAGTTTTGAATTTGTGACCAGAATCAGTTTCGAACCCAAAAAGAGCTGGAATATCACGATCAGGATAATTTTTCTGATATCTATCAATAAGCCACCATATGATATTGCAATACAACTCCACCAAGGTACCATCAACAATTCTCTCGTGCACGAGGCAAATGAATGTCAGAAGCAGAGGTGTCTCTGCAATTTTATTCAAATTTCTGTTTTTAGCAAGTAAGCGGTATACTGCTGCCATATTTTCCTGGTAATCAATCTCTGTTGAGTGAAAATGGTTTGATATGTATTTTTCTTTTTGTTTTTTTGTTGGAAAACCAAGCACTTCAGCAAATATAAATCGTCCTTGAAGACCATGAAGATTTGATAAATAGCCCTTTCTTGTTGTTATTACTACATGAAATAATAAAGGCTTATCAACCGTTGATCTTAATAAATATGATTTCAACTCTAAGCATTGTTCATCCAATGATGATTCATCATAGCCATCCAGCACTAATAAAATATTTTTTCGTTTACAAAATTGCTCATCATTTATCAGACTCTTTAGATTTTCATATGCTTCTTTATTCAAGTAATTCATTGTATAGCTTAGAACTAATTCTCCGACACTTTCAAATCTTTTCTCACGCACTTCGCGAAATTCAGCATATATAACAAGATCGTAGCGCAATATTTCTTCCGTTTCTTTTGCCCGTTTATACGTCATACAGGTTCGCTTACCACCCTCTGTTTCAGCCGAATTCATTTTTCTTTTGCCCAATGTGCTAGTCGTTGCATTAATACAATTTTCCATTTCGTTATCTTCCTTTTTTCTTGCCCATTCATAAGCAAGGCGTCGCATGAGAGATGTTTTTCCTGTTGCTGGATCTCCTTCAATAATGAGCATATTCACTTGGTCAAATGCTCTATTAAGCAATTCTACATGATCTTCTGTTGCTTGGGAATCTTTCTTTTCCTCTTTTAGCGCCAACGAAACCCAGGTGTTTTCAATGTCAAATGTAAAAGGTAATGAAAAGGGATAAACTTTTTTAAACCTTATCAAGTACATTTCTTTCAATGATGACTGAACGCTAAAATGGGAACACAAGATTGAAGAAGATGAACGGTAGAATTTTTAAAAATTGTGTAAGAAATCCGTAATGGGCAGTATAAGTTCAGAAATTTTTTTAATCACTTGCTCTTTTTTTGACACTTATTGCAAGGTGAAAAGATGCCCGTAACGATGATATTTTTGGGTGAAAGCCACTAATTATTCTGATCATACATGAGCTGAGTCGTTTAAATGGCGCAGTAACGCATTAGACGTGCTAAAGATTCCGCCACTTGAGACGATTTGGAAAAATATTATGGCACTCTCACCAGATACACTTTAGAGCGCTATTAGAACAGGGTGTCAAGAAAATTTTCGCGATTTTTAAAGTTAATTTTTCAAAGCGAAAAACATTACGCTAATGCTTCGCAAATACACCATTTATAGTATTTTTAATGCTCTTTCCACTGAATACAAAAACTTTTAAGGATTAATCGTCTTTTGAGATTTCAAAGCATGAAATCGAAAAGAGAGGCCATCATGGTTTTGAATGCGACTCGGGATTGCGAAGCGCCGAGTGATAATTACTACTTCAGCGAGTACAAAATATTTTTTAGAGTGCGGGGTGTCCCAACTGCTGCCATTTTTCTTTTACCAAATTAAATCTAGTGAATTTTTAGGGAAGCAATAGTATATTACAAGCAGATTTTTCCTCAGTATTATAACTCATTTGGCTCACACTCTTAATGATCAGGCGGATAACTGAAACGTTAAGATTTCTTTAGATTAGTCCCCATCACCTGTTAATTACCCAATGGAATAGTCAAACCTGCCTGAATTAACCATCGACTACAGGAAACGAAATTTTTTTTAATGATTATCATATCAAGAAATGCAATCGTTCTTGCTATCAACATTTCATTTTTTGCAATTTATTTGAAAATGCGAGGCAATAAAATTAAAAGCATCGCAAGAGTTATTAGTAATGTGGAAGAGACCCATAGTATTTTTAAAATTTCAACGGATGCAAAACTTACGATTCTAATTGTCGTTGCCAATCTTCATTATTTGGCTGAGATGGAGTTGCTGAAGAAGTAGATGGAGCTTGGCTAAATATCATTCAAATGTTTAGGCAGATTTAAAATTGTAAATTAATTTGTCAAAGAGACCTCAAATCATAAAGGGGGCGATTCTTAGAGGATTTACGGTGTATTATGCAAAAATATAGCAGTTTGTGCTATAGCTGACTCATTTAAAAAAAACTAACTTAACGTTTAAAATCTATTTTTCACATGTACTTATTATTTGTGCACTATTACCCTCTTATCTGCCATCGCCTGCATAAAAGAAAATTTATTAGGTTCTTCATCAATAGTCGGCAGCGAACAAACTTCCCCGGTGATTATTTAATTCACTGATACCCTTCACACAGCCTGCAAATATTTGACACTAAAGTTTCTTTTAAATGAGTTCGCCTCTCTAGGCAATTTGAGAACGGCCGAGAATTTTCTTTAACCAGCTCTGTTTTTGTGAAATCTACAATTTTGAAAACTGATGGATTGTCATAGGATGTTCCCGTCAAATTACTTCAATTTTTTATATAAAAAAATTTATTCTTACTTTTGCAATGCGTTGTCGCTTTGAGCAGCATCAGATAGTGGAAGGTTTGAGACGCTTCTTAATTCAGGATTTCTACCAACTGAATTCTGAAAATATGAACCTCCTACGAATGAAATTTAGTAAATTCAATCCAAAAAAGTTCACTCTTGAACACCTTACCTTATCCGAGTATTTAGCATGCAACAATTTATTTGACTGAATAAGTATGCTGGTGTATAATTCATTTTGTTGAGTATGTTTCAAAGCTTCAAGAAATTGTTTGTAGGCATTGAACTCCCCTCGTTGTTCGAGAATAGTCAAAAACTTGCGATTTCTTTCATCAGAGTCAACAATTTTCTGAAAATTTCGTGCTGAATATATCACTTATTCTAATTTGGATGATAAGGCTTACCCGTATTTCATTCGCATGATATCTCAGTAGTACCGGAGGGTTTGTCCCAATCAGGTAATCCACTACGCTGGCTACATCCATATCACGAACGATAACTTTAAAGCAAGAGTTCAGTATTTCGACATGTACCTCATCCATGGTTCATGTGTAAAATAAGGATAATTCAGGAAATGTGCCGAAGTACAGTTACGACGCCTCTGAAGGGGTTTCTCAGATGATAAATGAGTGCTTTCAAGTTCGGTTGTTTTGGAAAAGTTATTCTTCAAATTTCATTTTCTAAAGGAATCGATGACGATTTTCTTCAACATTTTTAGATCTAAACAATGTTAGAATAAGTAATACAGAGGGCTCCATATAACTGTGACACGCTTTAAAATGTAATAAGAGTCATGAGACGTTGACGAAACCATTTGAACCAAAATTTAAATATTTTTAAAAATGCAAATCATTACTTTGTGCTATGGGAAAACGCATACGTTGGCTTATAAGTCAGGCTGTATTATAGGAGCACATAAAATTATTTGGAAAGTCTTAAAGACTGCCATAAGAGTACTGCTTTTCTTTTTAAATCATTTTCATAACTATAAAATTTTAAAAAGCTAGCGTGGGTTCGCTGATACCGAGCATCTGATGCATATCTATTTATTCATATAAAACAATGACATATAAGTGTGTGTCGCAGTTACATAAGACACCCTGTACCCTATGAATGACAAGACACTGAATGAGTATGCATGTCGGTCAATGTTATAGGCAAGCAAACGCCGCATCGAAGCGACATTAGATAACATGGTTTCGCTGGCCCGATGCAACCAACAGCATTCATACGACGCCAGGAAGCATTCATACAATAACGCCTACGCGGATATAATAATTTTCAGAACAGACGATTTTGCTACTTCCCGATTTTTGCATAAATTCCCAGTTAAAGCAAATCTCTGAAGTAATTTTGCGGGATAAACGAGCCTGTAACGCTGAAGGAGCCAACCTCTCTCTTAAGTTAAGCAATAAAGCGCCCGTTAGAGGAAGAAATATAATTATCTGTTCATTAAGTGAATTGGAAGTAGCACTGCATAAATACTGTAAATTTACATAACGTCTGAAAAGAAAAATTATTTATTTTTCGCTCAAAGCGATTGTGCAAGTATCGTACCATAGTTCCACATTGGCCTACGATGTCGATCTACAACATCGGCCCACATCGGCCATTAAAATTCAAGTTATAAGGCTTCGCTTCACAACTGCAAGCTACTGACATGAGCTCTTGAAAAAAATTAAGGCGCTTTGCACCGCAAGAAGCAAATGCTTGCAGGATGTTGATATTATTGAACAAAAACGCTGAACGCAATTCAGAAAAGATGGAACTGTCAGTTGACCATTCAAAATATTTTGACAGATGATTTGTTCCTCCAGATTGTTTCAATTTTTCTGTTCGACTATTTATGTACCTTCTTCGTATTCACTTCACGCAATACTCACACATAATTTGTTTCAGAACAAAGTTCACCCTTTCTTGATCACTCTTGACGAAGAGATGTCCAATATCGAGCAGTTGCTGAGGAAAAACCTGGATCGTTCGCGAATCGGCGATTTGAAGGTGGGCTGGCTGCTCGAGTACAACCGGTACCAGCTCGAATTTCGTCGAGTATTAACCGACCTTAGTGGTCCGGTGTACGAAGACCTCGAACGCGTGCTCCGACTGCGCAATCGTGGCTGTCTCGGTCTGTCGCCGAGGAAAGAAACAATCGCAAGTCTGCGCGAAATGAGCGCCGGCCTGGACAGGGCGACCAAACTTATTCGGAACGAACGCGCCAAGCCCGAATCTGCTTATTGAGCCCTTTGGTCGAGGTGAAGGTGCCTTCCTCATTCGATTGCCTTATTGATGATGTGCCAGTGCAAAATGCCAACGCAATGCTATACAGCAGTGATAGTCAATAATTATACAGGGTGTCCCAATAGTCACTATCCCACTTCCGGCCGCATTTTTTCAAAAATTATTTATCCTATTGATCTGAACATTTGTAAATATACTAATTAAATCATGAGGAACACGGATCCGTTGTCAGAAATGCAAAATAACAAAAAATATAAAAACGAAGACAAATAACTCCGGTAGTACTCAACTAAAGTCAAAGTGATTTTCAGTATCTTGTAGAACTCTCTTAAACTTAAATTTTTATTATTTTAATCTTCATAATTGGTTCATTTTTCGTCATTTTATGCAACATTAAAAATGCAAAATTTTGCTCGTACACTGATGGACAAAACTGTTCGAACACAGAAAACGTGCATAATGTTTTTTTAAAAGTTGCATAAGATGACGAATGATGAATGAACAAAACCTAGCTGTGAGTTGAGTAAAATCGCGGATCGCTATAGACATTTCTACTTACTTTGTAGTTGCTATTAGTCGTGATTTTGGGAAATGATAATCCAATATCTGTTTTTATAATCCAGTTTTAATCTTCATCCAGGCCCAACAAATCTGTTATTTTAATGTCTATGAGCGCAGGATGTTTGATTCGAATTGATTTTGGCTTCAATGAAATTCGGTATCGATCATTTTTCGCATTTTTTTTGTAAGCCTTTCGATTAGCAGTAATGCTGATTTTTTGCAAAACGTTCGCTTTCGAGTAACACGAATGTTGTGAACTCCATCATCGAAAGATCGCCATCTAATTTCTGGGCTGAATGCATACACCTTGCGTTCTCATCTCATAATGTTTAAAAGCGTCATTGTCATTGTCATTGTCATTGATCGTCAGGGTAGTTTTTTCCAATAGAATAACTGAGCAACCCCTGATTTGAATGAGAACTTTCATAGATGTTGTTCTTTTCCTGCTCAGAATCGGTCCTTTTTCACGTATTTGATGGAAAAGTGGGGATTTGTTTGTTGACCAGCTTTCTCAATTCGTTCGCGGTTCCTTTCGCTCAGTCTCCTCCATTCAGGCAGTGTTTCACCATATTCATTCGAAATGGTAATGCTTGTGAGTGATGGTAATTTCTGTGCTGTCAGGGCTAAATTTGCAGTCACTAACTCCTCATGATATCTAACATCATGATCATCGTAGACATGAATATGTTGAAGGCGTTCACATTTTTGCAGATGATGTAGAAATTCAGGATAGGTTTCTTTCAGGAAGAAATCAGCAGAAAGGTGCAGTGATTTGACGTTACTGCTGCTAATTTGATCTGTAATTGACTGCCATGTTGCCAAATCAATCTTGCATTGGTCGAATTGCACAGTGTGGATTGCTGGCAATGTTGCAATACCAAGATTTGTGCTGCTTTTCATTTGACACCATAGAAACTGCAGATTTTTGAGGGATGGACAATTGGTGAATGACAGCTGAGAATTGACTGAGAAAGTACATCCTGAACCATATTTACCTCCAAATGTGAGTGAGTGGAGCGTGATCAAGTGACTGAATGAGAGCAGGTCATTTTGGCGAATATTGTATTTCTGTAATGTAATATCCATTTGTTCAACATTGTTGCATCGTGGCAAATGGATCAAGAATTCCTTGTTGAAATCTCTCCCAAACGTTAGCTGCAAATATTTGACGTTACTGTTACTAATTTGATCTGTAATTGACTGCCATGCTGCCATATCAATACTACAATACCGATCGAATTGCACAGTGTGGATTGCTGGCAATGTTGCAATGCCAACGATTGAGCTGCTGTTCATTTCACATTCCCTGAATATCAGCTTTATGAGGGATGAACAATTTGTGAATGACAGCTGACAATTGGCTGAAAATGTGCATTCTGCTAATGTAAGTGAGTGAAGCTTAATCATGTCACCGAACGACAGCTGTGAATTGGCTTCAAATAAGCATTGCTCGAATGTCAGCGTCTCAATTGCTGGCAGTGTTGTAATATCAAAGATTGTACCGCGTTTCATTTTGCATTCCGAGAATTTCAGATATTTCAGGGATGGACAATTGGTGAATGACAGCTGAGAATTGGCTGCGAATGTGCATTTGTCATTTGTGAGTGAGTGGAGCTTGATCAAGTCGCTAAATGATAGCAGGTCATATCTACGAATTGTGCAATTCTTTATTGTTATATCCATTTGTTCAATATTGCTGCATGTTTGCAAGTGGATCAAGAATTCCTTGTTGAAATCTTCCCCGTTCCCCCATCCACCTTTCCCAAATGTCAGCTGCAAACATGTGACAGAGCTGTTGCTAATTTGATCTGTAATCGACTGCCATGTTGCCAAATCGAACTTGCATAGATCGAATGTCAGATTTTTCAGGGATGGACAATTTGCGAATGACAGCTGAGAATTAGAGGAAAATGTCCATCCTAAGAATGTGAGTGAGTGAAGCTTGATCAGGTCATTGAATGAGAGCAGGTCATTTTGGCGAATATTATATTTCTGTATTGTAATGTCCATTTGTTCAATATTGCTGCATGTTTGCAAGTGGATCAAGAATTCCTTGTTGAAATCCCCAAATATCAGCTGCAAACATGTGACAGTACTGTTGCTAATTTGATCTGTAATTGACTGCAGTGTTGCCAAATCAATCTTGCATTGATCGATTCGCACAGTATCGATTGCTGACGATGTTGCAATACTAATATTTGTCGTGCTAAATCCGCAATGATTGAATGAAAGCGTGGTCAAAGATGGACAATTTGTGAATGACAGCTGTGAATCGGCTGAGAATGAGCATCCACTGAATTCCGCAGTGTCAATTACGGGGAGTTCTGAAAAGTTTAAAATGCTGCTTTTTGTGTTACATGCAGCAAATTTGATACTTTTTAAAGAAGAACAATTTGTGAATGTCAGTTGTGAGTTCGCGTTGAATGTGCAATTTTGAATGCTTGATGAGAGAAGATTTGCATAGCTTTGGAATGCCAGTTGTATTGGCGCAGACACTGCACCAGTGTTTGATCCATTTCGTTTAGGAGCTCTGCCGAGCATGTGTGATGTATTTTCATTCTTAGCCGTATTTGTTTTGCCATGAAGTTCAATATTTGTGATGTTTGTGCATTGTGAAATAAGACGGTCTAGTAGCTGATTGTTAAAGCCAGATGTCGTATTGAAAGCGTCAAATTTAATGTTGATTTGTAAGTCTGTTTTACTTTCAAAGTAAATTTTGCGCTTATCCATATTCATTGGGATCTTGTCAGACAAAGAAATTCGTAAAAGGAACTTCTGAAATTCATTCATATTGTTTATTACTAATTTAGAATTCGTTGGTATCAATGCTTTTTTAATCACTGGATTTGTTTGATCATCTGAATAAAAGTAGTAGAATGCAGCTAGAAATTCTTGGATTGTCCTGTGCGGAAAAAAGTAAGAGGTTACAAGCTTGAATGATTCGTCATGTTTCTCTTCTTTTCCAAGTAATCCAACATGTTCGATAATAGGTTGAATATTGAATTGTTGGTAATCAGAATCACCAAAAACATTCTTTTCCACATTGTGCAATGCCATTTTTGAAACACGATGAAGCTGGGGAAAATGCAGATAATGATCCTGAATAGTTTTAAATTTATGACCAGAATCATTTTGAAACCCAAAAAGAACTGGAATATCCCGATCAGGATAGTTCTTCTGATATCTATCAATAAGCCACCATATGATATTGCTGTACAGCTCCACCAAGGTACCATCAACTATTCTCTCATGCACCAGACAAATGAATGTCAGAAGCAGAGGAGTCTCTGCAATTTTATTCAAATTTCTATTTATAGCAAGTAAGCGGTGTACTGCTGCAATATTTTCCTTATAATCAATCTCTGTTGAGTGAAAATGGTTTGATATATATTTTTCTTTTTGCATTTTTGTTGGAAAGCCAAGAACTTCAGCAAAAATAAATCGTCCTTGAAAACCATGAAGATTTGATAAATAGCCCTTTCTTGTTGTTATTACTACATGAAATAATAAAGGCTTATCAACCGTTGATCCAAACAAATATGATTTCAAATGTAAGCATTGTTCATCCAATGATGATTCATCATAGCCATCCAGCAGTAGCAAAATTTTGTTTTGTTTACAAAATTGCTCATCATTTATCAGACAATTCAAATAATCATTAGCCTCTTTATTCAAGTAATTTGTAGAGTAGCTTAAAATTAATTCTCCAACGCTTTCAAATTTTTTCTCACGCACTTCGCGAAATTCAGCATATATAACAAGATCGTAACGCAATATTTCTTCCGTTTCTTTTGCCCGTTTATACGTCATACAGGTTCGCTTACCACCCGCTTTTTCAGACGAATTCATTTTTCTTTTGCCCAATGTGCTAGTTGTTGCATTAATACAATTTTCCATTTCGTTATCTTCCTTTTTTCTTGCCCATTCATAAGCAAGCCGTCGCATGAGAGATGTTTTTCCTGTTGCTGGATCTCCTTCGATTATCAGCATATTCACTTGGTCAAATGCCCTCTTAAGCAGCTCTGCATGATCTTCTGTTGCTTGCGAATCTTTCTTTTCCTCTTTTAGCGCCAAAGATACCCAAGTGTTTACAATGTCAAATGTGAAAGGTAATGAAAAGGGATAAACCTTTTTAAACCTTATCAAGTACATTTCTTTCAATGATGACTGGACGCTGAAATACAATGTGCTTAAGCATTAGTAAAGTGCTTAAGTATACCTCATATTATTGTGTTTCTTATTTCAAACCGCGAATTAAAGGGTGCCCTCTTCACTTTCCGTTTGGCCAATGTTCAATAATATTTTTAGCATGGTAATCCGAAATTTCTTAAATATTCGATTACGGTAACTTCTGAATAGGCCTTTAAAGGAGCATTTTTTATGTACGTTAAATGGAATAATTGCAACAAGAAAAGTAGCATCTTTTAAAAAGGTTAAGACCTGCCGCTGGATGTTTATTATTATGGTTATTAAGGAATGAAATCGTTTCCAGTCGTCAATGCTTCATTTTCAATAATTTCTATGTAAATGAGAGACAGTAAATAAGAGCATCGAAAGAGCCAAAAGTATTGTGGAAGAGAACTGAAGTACCTTTTTAACTTTAATGGGCGCAAAACTTACCTTTTCAATTTTTGTAGCCAACCTTCAGTCGTTGGCTGAGAAGACCAAGATGAAGAAGTAGAGGAAGACTGGCTAAATTTCATTTTTCAATAAATTTGAAATATAAATTTGATATTCGGAAAGGAGCCTTAAAACAGTTCAATCTTCGTGCTAGTTATTATTTGTTAAATGACGTTGAGGAAATATTAGTTGAATCCAAAAATGCGTAAGGATTGAATTTTAGTATTACGGGAGTACAATGGCCGTATTCTCCCTATCGCCACTGGCGAGGCGAGCAATGCAAAACATACACTCGTGGAGCAATCGATTTATATGCTTTGCATTGCTCGCCTCGCCAGTGGCGAAGAGGGAGAATACGGCCACAGTTTCACTTCATTTACGTTTTGCCTGTTATCCACTGCATAATAAGAAATTTTGTTACGGTTAACATGGGATAAAAGTTTAATAAACAACTAATTGGTAACGGTTTTTTTAAACGATGATTATATTAATTAATTAATGCCGTTCAAGCAGTCTGCTTATAGTTAGCGGCAAAAATATTTAGTAATTACTGTTGTCCATCAGCGCCGTTGTAATTATTAATAATAATATCCCTTTGAGCAGCATGATTGCTGTGAATTCTACCAAGCAAGTCACGACATTGAACGCCTGAATTGGAGTCGTTTGATGTCGTTTCTGCGCTGCTTGTCGCTTGAACCGAGCTATTGACGCTATAACTTTGATAATTATTAAATCCGACCAATGTATCCAGTATATCACTAAAACGATATCATAAACACTTAACATCTGCATTGAGCCAAGTTTGATTAGCGATCAAAGCTGGGAACCTAACTATACGCCCAAGGGGACATAATCGGCTAATATCCAAAATTGTACTCTCTTACAATTAATCACAATGAACCAATTGGCCTGACGTAAATGCAAATGCGACTTATATGAGACGAAAGCGATGATAACTTTTAAAACTTATCGCCATTCTTATACTGAATGGTAAAAAGATAGTCTTTTACAGCTCGCTATTCTGCGAATTCTGTCGTTTCATTCTATATTTATCAGGGGATCACGCTATTCTTCACTTGCTTTTCGACTGCAAATAGTAAGGAACGAAAAATAAAAGGATTTACCCTGTGCTCATTTCAGATGAAATTTCTTGTTGAGTCGAGGAGGATGGCAGATGTGCTAATATTTTTGCGGCCAAATGCTTCACATTGCAGATATGCAAGACGTTGATAAATTCTTGGAATGCCGATGAGCCTGCTCCTTTAACGAAATCAACCAGCTGCATGTTTTGCGTCGATTTGCGAGTTTTTTTCTGCAAAAATATGCACAATATTTAATATTTTAATACCCTCCTCTACCAGTATGTCTTGAGCTTGTCCCTCTTTAATAGTTCCTTTAGAGCGCAAATATGGCAGAACGTCTTCAGCATCCAGATCTTGACAAATATCGTGTAGGCTTGCTATTAACGCATTCTTATGTTCTTCGTTCATCTAAAAATAAAAACAGATTTATTCAATCTCAGCAAATTCTTCTCTTTTTAGGCCCAACTTTTTTCAAATATAAATCCGTTTACTGGTAACCTTTAAAGAAGTGGAGGCGTTTATCTGCATTTTTTATTCGCAAATGTGAGGTATATTTACGCAATTTCATTTTTCTCACTGAGATTAACCTTAACCAACTGGTTTATTTATTTATTCAAGCGTAATCACATTCATTTCGAATGAAAGCCTCCCCAGTTCGTGATCATATTTAATCACAGCGCGTGACTTGCATCCACTGCGCGCCGGCTCTTTTCGAAATTTCGTCTTGCCATCGTCGCCGAGGTCGCCCAACGTCACGCTTGTTGATCTTTAAAATCGCGGTTGGTTGGGAGCGGTCGTAGTCGGTGTATGATGTATAAAGTGGCGTATATGAGGGGATGGTCGCTGCCGGTGTTGAAGCTGCTCAGAACGTTCGCATCCGTGACGCCATGCCTGTCCTTTGAGATGATGTTGCTGCTCGGAACACTCACATCCGTGACGTCGCGCATGTCGCTTGAGATGATGTAGTCTGGCAGAGAACAGTACGGCATCATTTTAGAGGTTAGGGCGGCCACACCCGCGACGTTAGACTTCAATGACACCGACCACGTCGTTGTTGATCTTATTGACCCGGCTTGGAATTCGGCAAAACGAGCTTGAGAGCATAGGATATGCGCAGCTTGGTCAAAGCCATGGGGGTTGGAACTACTTCTCAGGCTGTTCCACTGCCGGTTGAGAAGGGCTTTCCGCACATTTGACGAACCGACCGGTCAGCGTCAGTGCAAGAATGGAAAGTCAACCAACTGGTTTAAAGATGATTATTCTTATGACTTCAAATTATTTGTGAACAAGAATATTCCATGCGAGTAAAAATTGTGTGCAAAACCATTCATCAATGTCGTTTCTTGAACTTTATCCTTGTCTATAAAAGAGTAGAAACTGGGAAGGGATGAGAATACTTGGAACTCATTATCCCCTCAATCCCTCTACTGCTATTCTTTTTTACATTCTCTGATATACTCTAATAATAATTGCTAATAGTAACAAACCTTAAAAAATTCAAGTCCTAATCATGTCGACTAGCACAACACAACCACAGTGAAGCGTTACGTGTATTATGTGTGTGGTGGAGAGAGAACAAGCGATGCGCTGTTCGCACCTTATCGCACAATGAACCATGCTGCTCAAAATACGCAGTACAATCTGTTTATTTAAATATAAACGGAGTACAACCCTCTGCGATTAGGCGTAATCACACATGGCTTGGACTGGCATGCCAACTTGAAAGTGAAAGGGAACAAAAGATGAGAAAAGTCTTTCTCTGTCAATCCTGATGCAACCTCAGCGATATGAGTAATTTAATTCGAGCCGCGTTTAATTCCAACCACTTTCTTATTCCCATTCCGCAGCTGTTTGCTTGAAATATCGAAAAGAAGGATTGATTTCACTTGCTCAAAGTCTTGATGTCCGTAACAGGCAGTTGCAACGTTTCGCTCTGTAAGAATTAATTGCTAATAATTCTCAGTGAGGACACCCGTAGCTCGAAATTCGCGCAATTTTGTTTATCCGCTTAAGACTCTGTTTGGAATGATTTTACATTAACCTGCAATGCATTCTTGAGCGATCACTGCGCGTAACAGTGATGCAGTCACCAGCGCGCGCGCGCCACCGAGTGAGCCCTACTGAGGCCATAAGAAGACTATTATTTTAGATCGTTTTGTTCATATTTTTATACGTATTTAATTGGTATTAATTCAAAAAAGTATTCTTCAGATCGCCGGGTTGAACACCTCTAGAAGAACACTATCAGAGAGCAATGGCGGAAAAGGAGGCGACTGCGGAGCGTCGACAGGGGCCGAAGCGCGCCGGACGGTAAATCTTTTCTCTTTTATTTTTTTTCGAGTGTTCCCATTATTTCCTTCTATTAAAGAGACAAGTGGCTAACATAAATAGGACAATTAAGCATCTACCATATTTTACTGCACAATATAGCATCTTTCTCTGATCAGGCGTCCGCGTTTGTGGAAAATTTCGCAGGGACGCTAAATTGCCCTATTGATTTTAGGCGCTTGTAAAACATTTCCTTCTCTTTTATTCTTCTTTCTTTCGATTTTTTGATCGTTTTGTAATCAGTTGTTGAATGAAACATTTTCAGCATGTACGTGAAGGGCGTCTTCACCGGATACAAGCGAGCGCTGCGTAATCAGCGCGAGCACACTGCTCTCGTCAAGCTTGATGGCTGCTTCACCAAGGAGGACGCGCAGTGGTACGTCGGCAAGAAGACCGTCTACATGTACAAGGCGCATAAGTAAGTTCTGTACTTATTTCAAGCTTTGCTGTCAAGTAATTTAACGGAGAATAAAACGCTCGTAGTTGACTACGTCGAACAAATAATTAGGAATGTGTATTGCACTGACTTAGATCGGAAATTGCTAAGGATCGCCTCAAAATAATTTTCTGAGATCGGCTTTGCCCATGTAATTATTCCGGGTCTCATCCGGTAATCTTTTGCGGTTGAATCTAAGAAAATGTAAATTGAACGATTGATCATACTGCGCGATCTAAAGCAGAGACTCTTGGACTCGTAAGGGTGATCCTCAAAAGTCCATGTTATGTACGACCTAATCTAGTTCTCAAAGCAGTCACGTGTGTTAGAAGCGAACAGCCACTCGCTCCTTAGCGAAGCGCAGCGCTAACTAATAATACCTCGCTGCATCTTAAATTGGGACAGTCGTCAGTGTTCGCGACAAAAATTGAATGCTAAATTTAGGAACGAACAGCAGGATAACAGGGTTCTGAATAACGGTCTTATCGGATTTAGCGGCGATTCCTTTTGACCATCCATTCCGATCTGGGAACATTTTTGTTATAAAATCATGGATAAAAATGGCATAAAACGGTTACTTTAATGCACTTTATGTACGCAAGCGTATTATTGTTCACCAAAGCTGAGCCATATAAGGAATTTTCCTTTCATAGTACAGGCGTCATTATAACTATCTCTTTTACTTTGAGATTAGAAAATCGCTGCTTCAATCAGTAAATATAATGCTATAAGCTACTGCCAAATTGATATTTCATAGTAATACGGTCAACTTGTTCCCCTTTCATAGAGCTTTATCTGGAATGACCTGATACAGCTCAGGACGAAACAGGAAACGTGCCAAAAATAGTATATCCTAATCCAAACTGCATCAGTGGCCGTATTCTCCCTCTTCGCCATGGCGAGGCGAGCAATGCAAAACATACACCCGTGGCGCAATCGATTTATATGTTTTGCATTGCTCGCCTCGCTATGGCGAAGAAGGAGAATACGGCCACAGGTCGCGTCAGTATCACAGTGTTGCAGCATACTTAAGCTGCGCTTTATTGCCTTCTTTGCGCTTCTTATCCGCGTAACAAATTGTTGTATATAAGAGCTTCACACGCTTTGATTCCAATCAGGAATGAAAAATCGTAAATAGCGTCATACGCTGTGTAAATCTGCGAGAGATAAGGAAGTGATTATCTGTCGTTATTATCATTCTAATCACCTCTCATCGTTTCGGGATCGGCTAAGCTCAGTATCATTTGAAACCGCAACGGAAATGATTTTTGGCTTTTAAAGCACATAGAAGAAAGAACGATTGCACTAGTTGATACACTGTATGTTATAAGTCGTCAATCTTGCATTAAACTTCGTCATCTCTGCATTCGATTAGAATGCTTTTTGACAGAATAAAGTGTTTGAATGATGGTATATTTTATTGAGTCAATTACGAATTGCAGCAAGACCAAGATGCCGAGCCGCGACAAGTGGACCCGAGTGCGCGCCATCTGGGGCAAAGTGACGCGAGTCCACGGCAACACCGGCATGGTCCGCGCCAAGTTCCATCACAACCTCCCGCCCAAGGCCATGGGCAACCGCATCCGCGTTGTAAGCCGCTTTTCTTATAATGTAGAATACGTTTATAGCGGTCGCCGGGGGAGCGGCAAGTTTTGACCGGTATAACCGAATTTGTTTGTATGGAGAAGTACGCTTTGGGACTGAAAATCTTGACCGTTATAAACGAATTCTAAAGTGCAGTGAAATTCGTTTATACCAGTCTAGAATATAGGTCCTAAAGTATATCTGCCCATACAAACAAGTAGGCTCAGTACGTGTCGGTCCCCATTGACTGGTATAAACGAATTCTTCTATAGTTAGAAACTCTTAGTCAGTAAGAGAGAGCCGCAGGGAACGCCGTTGCACGCTTCGTGTGGAAAACTGAATGGAGCACGTTCGTGGCGGCGTTCATTTTATGAATATTTAACGCTCTGGGAGCAGTAGTTCATTTTGTTGGTGCTGACTCAGAAATTACGGCTATGCTTCCTTTCATGATCGGAACGGCATTGTGCGCTTTGCGGATGTATTTTTAAGCCGCTGTTTTGATGACTAAGATTAAAGTGAAAGGCGGGTTAGAGTTTAAGAAGATTATCAAAATTCGAGCTTGTAAAATGCGTCAAAGTCGAGCACGGTACTTTATACGTACGTCAGCGTCATAGTCCAGACTAATTTTCGTTATAATCGTCTTACGAATGGAATAGCAAACCGTGCGTGTTGCTTTCCAATCATTGTTAAAAAGAGATCAACACAAGTTGATTTGCGATTTGCTAACGTCTCACTGAGTCAAATTTCATTGGCTAGTAATTACTTTCAAGCACTTTTCTTTAGTACTGTTGTCTTTTTCAGATGCTCTACCCGTCCAACATCTAAAGGTGGTATAACGTCGTGTGATGATATCGGATTTGTTTCTCCTAGGATCGAGTTATCGCGTCCGTTCTTGTTGTTGGCGAAACTGAAATAAAAAATTTCCATATGCGTTTCTTTTGACAATGCCCGGTGTCAGGCATGCGACGGCCGACCGGATATTCTACTGTCGCATCCATATGTCGGGTTCATACCCACCAGCAAATAGCAAACCCTGCGAATTAGCGGGACAAACACTAGGGAACTTTGTTTCTTTGACGAAGCAGGAAGCATGCCCGTGGCACCCACGCAAGACATCCACGCGACACGCTGTCTCCTTCCGGTACGCCCGGGATTTTGAGCCGCATACGCGAGGAGTAAGGGGGAGGGAAGAGCGATTAGCGCCTCATGCACGAAATGCTCCCATTGGTTGGTCTCGTCAACAACGCTTTTTACAATTTTATAATTTACATTTCGACATGTGATAATCGCTCGGCGTGCACTTCGAGTGGCTATCGATTTCGTAACGGAATCATGGCGCCAGCCGCTTTAGTTCTGCCGTTCGTCACCGTAGAAGTACAGAGTA